>JACTOM010000204.1:696697-722770 GCA_015832385.1 Elymnias hypermnestra | reverse complement strand
GAGACAGGTCATGAGGATATTGGTTTCCCTCACAAATGTTAGGAGGATATTGGTTTCACTCACAAATGTTATGAGGATAATGAATTCACTCGCAAATGTTATGAGTGTATTGGTTTCACTCACAATGTCATGAAGATGTTGGTTTCACTCACAATGTCATGAGGATATTGGTTTCACTTACAAATGTTATGAGGATAATGAATTCACTCGCAAATGTTATGAGTGTATTGGTTTCACTCACAATGTCATGACAATATTGGTTTCACTCACAATGCCATGAGGATATTGGTTTCACTCACAAATGTTATTTGGATAATGAATTCACTCGCAAATGTTATGAGTGTATTGGTTTCACTCACAAATGTTATGAGGATAATAACTTCACTCGCAAATGTTATGAGGATAATTAATTCACTCGCAAATGTTATGAGCAAATTGGTTTCACTCACAAACGTTAAGAGAATATTGGTTTCACTCACAAATGTTATTTGGATAATGAATTCACTCACAAATGTTATGAGGATAATAACTTCACTCGCAAATATTATGAGGATAATTAATTCACTCGCAAATGTTATGAGCAAATTGGTTTCACTCACAAACATTAAGAGAATATTGGTTTCACTCACAAATGTTATGAGGATAATGATTTCACTCGCAAACGTTATGAGGATAATGAATTCACTCGCAAATGTTATGAAAATATATATTGATGGAGGCCGAAAATTTATCGTTACAATTAATTTTATGCCTGCCAATGGTTACTAACCCCTGCTCGAAGGTTTTCAACGAAGGCTACAGGCGACACGACATATTCCGCCACTTGCAACAATTGTCGTTATATTTCAAACATTTAACGCGAAACCTCGACTGATTGCATACGGAACCCTTCTTCGAAAACCACTCTATCCATCGATGGGAACCGCATGGGAATCCGTTCAGCAGTTTTTGAGTTAATCGCTTCCAAAACAGACAAGCGTTGAGAGACCTATCAGTATCACATGTTACAAAACTACAACATGTTACAATGTACGCAGATAGCATCGCGTGTCATTTAATCAGAGGAAATGTTACAACGCACATTAGCTGATAAGTGACGTCGGGATATTGCACTAACGCTAAAGGGTACATATCGTTAACAGTCAGCCAGTGAGCTCGTCATTTGACTGACTCAACCGGGGAAGTGCCACGGCATACATCAAACGATTGTGGGTAGAATAAGTGGTTATCTAGAACTGATCCCTCTCGTTTATTCTAAAAGTTATCCAGAAGCTACCAATCCCTCTCCCTTACGCACTAATCCCTCTTGTTTATAATAAACGGTTATCTACAGAGTACGGATCCCTTTTGTTAATGCTAGGCAATTATCCGGAAGGCACGGATCCCTCTCGTTTATGCTACATAGTTATCCAGGAGGAACGTATTCTTCTCTTTTATGATAAATAGTTATCCAGGAGGCACAGGTCCCTCTCGTTTATGATAAATAGTTATCCAGGAGGCACAGATCCCTCTTGTTTATGATAAATAGTTATCTAGGAGGCACAGATCCCTCTTGTTTATGATAAATAGTTATCCAGGAGGCACAGATCCCTCTCGTTTACGATAACTGGTTATCAACAAGGTAGGAATCCCTCTCGTATATGATAAGTAATTATGTAAAAGGCACAGATCCCTTTTTTTATGATAAATAGTTATCCAGGAGGCACAGATCCCTCTCGTTTATGCTACATTGTTATACAAAAGGCACAGATCCCTCTCGTTTATGCTGCATTGTTATACAAGAGAGACAGATCCCTCTCGTTTATGATAAATAGTTATCAAGGAGGCACAGATCCCTCTTGTTTATGATATACCGTTATCTAGAGAGTACGGATCCTTTTCGTTAATGCTATGTAGTTACCTAGGACACGCAGATCCCTCTCGTTTAAGCTACCTAGTTATCCAGAAGGCGCGGATCCCACCTTTTTGGCATAAGTGGTTATCCAGGAGGCACAGATCCTTCTCGTTTATAATAAATAGTTTTCTTAAAGGTAGGAATCCCTCTCGTTTATTATAACCATCAAAAGAGCTAGGTTCCCTCTTGCTTGTGATAATTGGTTATCCAAAAGACACACTTCCCTCTCGTTTAAATACTCCGGATGGAGGGGCTATCCTTTTAGGGAAAGAGGAGTTATGAAGGAAGAGGGAGGGCATAGCGGATTACCCTACCAATATAGTGTCAACAAATAAAAAGGAGGCATCGGCCAGGATTAGTTACCAACCTAACTGTAAAATACCTTTTACAAGGCTGACGCGATAGACCGTGTCACCACTCACCATTAAGTGAGATTACAGTCAAACACTAAGCTGTACGCAATCACAAAAACGTTTCGCAACAAAACGCAATCAGTGTGAACGACCCTAATTCACTCGCAATATTTGAGACGTGCCTTATTCATGTCACGGACAAACTGGTCTATTTGAATCTGACTTCCTTTTGACGTGGCTGTGGCTCAATCTGTTATTACTGAGTATTATGTGGGTTCTTCTGAAGCCTTTTTTACTCGATATTTGACGTAATCGTATAGAAAGAACCGTACTCTTGGTAATGCTGTAAGTAAACAAAGAAGCTGAAACTCCTTACGATAGACGCTTGGAATTTCCCGTTCTACCTATTACCATATAAATCTTTCATTTCCTTGCTCTAAAACTAGAGTAAATTACATCAAATGAGTTTCTGAGATTAACCGCAACAGACTGACATTTTTGGAAACTGAACGACGCTTGGAATTTCCCATTCCCATCCCGATGTCAGTTATAATAAACATTCTGATTTGCAAAATAAAGCGACGCTTGGAATTTCCCGTTCCCATCCTGATGTCAGTATAATAAACATTTTGATTTCCAGAATAAAGCCACGCTTCGAATTTCCCGTTCCCATCCCAAAGTCACTATAAGAAACATTCTGTTTTCCAGAATAAAGCGACGCTTGGAATGTCCCGTTCCCATCCCGATGTCAGTTATAATAAACATTCTGATTTGCAAAATAAAGAGACGCTTGGAATTTCCCGTTCCCATCCAGATGTCGGTATAATAAACATTCTGATTTCCAGAATAAAGCGACGCTTGGAATTTCCCGTTCCCATCCCGATGTCAGTATAATAAACATTCTGATTTCCAGAATAAAGAGACGCTTGGAATTTCCCGTTCCCAACCCAAAGTCACTATAAGAAACATTCTGTTTTCCAGAGTAAAGCGACGCTTGGAATTTCCCGTTCCTATGTTAATATCCGTTTAAAAAAATCTATACTATATTCCCTATTTTTAAAATTTTTGTCTGTCCGTTTGTCCCGGATTATCTCCGAAACTACTCCGATTTTATCGGCACTTTCGCCGGTAGATAGCTAATATTATAAGGAGTGAATGGGATTAGTTAGTTTTTTTTTTATTCGCAATTAGTATATATAAAAAAAACGCTGCGAATGTGAAGAACCTTAACACACTCGCAATATTTGATACGTGCATCTTTATTTGTGTCAAGGACAAACAGACTGACATTCTGTTATTATATATGACGGCGCACAGATTGTTAATCGGCTTACAATCGAATCGGGTATATCGATATTTTCGGGTTTGACAGCTGACATTACACACAAGCCATTACTGGTTCGGATTTCACAGAGAGCGCACGCGTCCACGTGTTCCGGTGGAATGTTTTACATCTACCAATACTGTGTTAATTATCTAAAATAAGTGTTGATTTAAAAGTAGCAGCCTATTAACGTCCCACTGCTGGGCACAGGCATCCACACTCATACGAGAGAGGGTTTTTAGAGCATAGACCCACCACGCTGCTCCATTGCGGATTGGCAGGCAGAGTACACAAGTGCACTCTCTATTCCTTCACTCTCATAGTCCGGTGTGATGGGAATCCGAGAGATCAGGCGTAGGACCGACGGCACGGTGTAAAGGAAACGATAAATCGAGCGTTCGTTGACCAAGTCGTCAGCAGATTATAATGTATTTGTTATGAAACTATCGTTATTTTTTTATTGCTGACAGATTAGTGCTTGACTGTGATCTCACCTGATGGTAAGTAATGATACAGTCTAAGATGGAAGCGCGCTAATCTGTTAAGAAGCGATATACCCCTTACGGTTTCTACACAGCATCGTACCGGAACACAAATCTCTTTGTTTGGCGGTACGTTTTTGCTGGTAGGGTGGTAACTAGCCACGGCCGAAGCCTCCCACCAGTCCAGACTCAGACAAATTAGAAAAATCAATTTTCCTACCGGGGATCGAACCCGGGACCTCCGCTGGCAAAGCGAATACTCGCACCACTGCGCCAGCGAAGCGTTTCAGCTGTACTAACATGATGGAGCGTGAATAACGATAATAAAACGTTTTAAAATATGATTTCTGTTCAGTCCCATCATCAAAGGTGTCTCCATTGATGATGGTTGATGGTGATTGGTTTCGGTCGGCGTTTATAAAACCGTCGGTGAAAAAAAACGCGACGTTTTTTACAACACGTGTGTTGACACCTTAACATCACGGAGTATGAAATATTAACCGCGAAGGCTGCGCATTCACCTTGCGATGACTCCACGATGATTAGCAATGATCATGATTTATTGATAATCAATTGAGAGTCAATAAATAGATAGGAAATTCAGAGCCTATTAGCTGTCCATTGTGACGCTCGCGTAGTTCCCGATCACGTGGGAATATGGAAAAACCGGCAGCTTCGTTAGCGAAATTCATGGGTTCGATAGCAATTATGCTGTGTAGAAACCATAAGAGGTAACAGGTAAAACTTTTTTTTATATACAACATTGATAACCGCTGCCTGATTACGATCGACTAATATAGGAATACATTTTAATTTGATAAAGGTAATATAAAAATTGCTCCTCTGATATCCATTTCAATTATTTGAAATGAAGAACCATTTTTTTTATATACAGCATTGATAACTTCTGCCTGATTACGATCAGCTGATGTAGCAAGACATTTTGAATAATTTAGCGCTCGTTTAAAAGTATTCTACCAAAATATCTTAAGATATCCATTTAAATGATTTACAAAATACACTACTACATTATAATATACAGCATTGATGACTTCTGCCTGATTACGATCGGACAACACGAAAATACATTAAGATTAGTTTAACTAAAGTAATATACCAATATGTCCTCTGATAGCCAATTAAATTATTTGAAATAAAAACACTCTTTTTGTTATATACAGCATTGATAACTTCTGCCTCATTATGATCGGCTAATTATTATTTCGGAAAAGTATTTTACTAAAATCTCGTAAGATATCCATTTAAGTTATTTAATATAAAAACTTTCACTTTTTATTAACATTGATAACTCCTGTCTGATTACGATCGGCTAACACAGAAAAACATTTTTGATTAATTTGGCACTGGTTAAAAGTATTACATCAATATCTCCTATCCATTTGAATCATATGGCTCGAAGGACCAAAATATTGTACATGAAATGCTTAATGTAACTAACATATTGAAGTTGATAAGGATTAATACTGTATCTTTCAAAAGAATGGATGTAGTGAGTTATCCTTAAAAGATAGATATATTAGAGAAAAAGGTAAAAGGTAGATATTTATACGTTCTATAATATTCTCGAACATTAATTTGTTCTATCATCAATAGTTTAAGCAGTGCTCGCGATGATAGATTTTTTGTGACCAATTTTTCGACAGATTGGGTTACATTATTGCATTTTTATTAGGGATCCCTATTTTTTTGACAGATTAAAAAAGCCTATGTCGTTCAGTGGAAATGCAGCTTTGTAATGGTGAAAAAAATTTTGAAATCGCTCCAGTAGTTTTTGTGTTACAGACACAGATGTCTCCACTTTATGTTAGTTTAGGATATACGACTAATAATGCATTTGGAGGCCAGTTTAGGGACTGTTTCTATAGCTATGTGATGCTTTATGGGTTGGTTAAATCTGTCGTGTTCTCACATGTCAAAAAAAAACCCGGATACCAGTGCGTGACGTCACTATACTTTTTTCTCTTTATCAGAGATATACTAGGGACTTGAATTTGATAACTTCTGCATGATTACGATCAGTTAATAAAGGAATACATTTTAGAGCGCGTTTAAAGTATTGTACCAATATCTACTGTGATATCCATTTAAATTCTTTTATATAAAAAACATCCCGTCATTTTTATTAAAATTGATAACTTCTGCCTGGTTATGATCGAATAATAGAGGAACATTTTGATTAATTTAACAAAAATAATATACCAATATCTCCTAAGATATCCATTTGAATAATATGGCTCGAAGGACCATAAAATTGTATATGAAATGAATAAAGTAAATAACGTATTGATCTGAATTACTTCTTTTAGAAGAATGGATATAGTAAGTTATCCTTAACAGATAGATATATGCAGTCTTAGACTTTTTTGTAGATAAATAAAAGAGGCATAAACCCACCATACAATGTTTTGTTATATCTCTAAGGGATTAGGCAGTATTGAGGTGAAAGTAAAAACGTTTGATTTTTTCCGCCACTTGCAACAATAATCGTTATATTTTAATCAAATTACAAAAAAAGCTTTAAAAAATTATATACACAAACCTTCCTCTTTAACCAATCTATCTATCGGTGAAAACTACATCAAAATCCGTTCAGTAGTTTTCGAGTTATAATCGGAATAGTCACCGTAAATAATGGATTTTCAATAGTTAAATTCAACTGTGTTTTTAACCTCATTACGTTATCAGTGAAAGGCGTACGAAATTATAATTACGCGAGCTAATTACTAGTTGTATTGTTAACTAGTTGCTGTGGCTCACACTGATGTTATTGATGTATATTATAACTAGTTTCGTAGATTAGCAAAGGCAGTGACAATCATGATTGAAATGTATCGAAACGCGTCATAGAGATGGCGCTGTAGCAACAATGTGGCTCATTAAATATATCGATACTATTACAATAGATGGCGCTGTAGTAGCAATTGTTATTTGTTTACTTAGTTCCATGTTAAATGCAGGTCATAGAGATGGCGCTATAACAACAGAGTTGAGCAAAGACCTCGATAGGAGTCAAGGAGGTGACCTGATTGTACCGCTGGCTACGCTAGCGGGTCCATTCAGGTCAACTAATTAAATGGTCAAGTCCGGGTATTGCCACTGATATTGCGTCATCTTCCCCGTCATCATCACCTACATCAGGAGGCGGTGACAGCAGAAGCTCACGAGGCAGGGGACGTTCAGTGTTTGCTGCTCTTGGGTGCTGGCTGGCAATGCCGTGGAGGTGTATGTGTGGGGAGTTGTCCGAGTAGCGAAACATACTCGTCAAGTTCCGGACGAACACCTCCACGGTGGATGGCGTCATTTCTGACTTACCTCGGAGCAGGAGCTCCGTAGGTTAGTAGGAACATACATAGGCACTTGTTCTACTGAATCAGCAGCCTGCTCCTCTGGTACCCTGAGCAGAAAGAGTACCAGGCAGAAGCCGCATACGTTAGTCTGGAGCGGACGTTGGCTCCATAGACCTTCAGTTTGGCTTTTACAAGTCTCCCACTTGAGGTAAAAAGCGGCTGCAGCAGCGACCGAGCCGTCGAAGCCTTCACCGTGTCCACCAGGCGCAGCCCGCGATCAATGCAGCACCCCAAGTAACGTACTGAGGTTTGCCAACTGATGATGCGGCTCATAACGGCCGACGTCTTACGTTGACAGACATCTTTCACTTGTCCCGTCCAGCAAACGATAATATGAGTTCTATAGATGTTGCTATAACAAATAGATGGCGCTATAGCAGCAAAGTTCTTATTAACCCCTTTAACATCATCCGGGGTTCTTCACAACCAAGTTGTGGGGTACGGGCCTCGATGCAATGCCTCATCACCCGGGTTTATTTTCTCAGGCATCGTCGATGCCCGGTATTTGTGTCTACCCGTCATTCTAACGGGTTGGTTCCTACCAGCTTACACCGGCGGAACCAATTAGGTCAATCCGAGTTCTGTCACTGCCGTCGAGTCGTCAACGGCGTCATCTTTACACACACCTGGTGATGGTGACGGCAGGAGCTCACGAGGCAGGGGACGTGTTTGCTGCTCTTGGGCGCTGGCTGACAATGCCGTGGAGGTGTATGTGTGGGGAGTTGCCCGAGTGGCGGAACATACTCCTCGCCAAGTTTCGGACGAACATCTCCACGGTGGGCGTTTTGTTGTCACGATGAATGACGTCATTCCTGACCTCGGAGCTCCTACTATGAGACGTAGGCACTTATTCTGCTGTGTCTGCAGCCTCTTCTTCTGGTACTCTGAGCAGAAAGAGTACCAGGCAGAAGCCGCATACGTTCGTCTGGAGCGGACGTAGACCTTCAGTTTGGCTTTTACTGGGAGACTTGAGGCAAAAAGCGGCTGCAGCAGCGACCGAGCTGTCGCAGCCTGGCCCACGGCGTGAGTCACCGTGTCCGCCAGGTGCAGCCCGCGATCAATGCGGCACCCCAAGTAGCGCACTGAGGTCTACCACTCTACGTCCTGCCCCCCGATATTCAACTGACGATGCGGCTCATAACGGCCGAACATAATGGCCGACGTCTTATCAACGTTCGGTCAGTCTATATAGATATGGTCACCTTCAGTTGCTTCGGGTCAGTTTGGTGAGAGTCATGTCCGGTTATTTCGTCGTCCTCTGATACGCCATCATCATCGCCTGGATTCGATGGTGTTGCAAGGAGCTCACGAGGTTGGGGACGCCCGGTCGCTTAGGTGGGCATCCTAGTGTCCCGGTGTATCACGTCGTTCCTGACATACCTCGGGGCTTCTAGAATCAGGCATTTGCTTTGCACTACCTGTAGTCTCTTCCTCTGGTATTGAGAGGTCCAACAGACAATAATATGAGTTCTATAGATGTTGCTATAACAGATAGATGGCGCTGTAGCAGGAGAGTTCTTATTAACCCCTTTAAGATCCAGATTAAAATACTTCGACATTTGACATAGAGATGGCGCTGTAGAAGCAAATTTGTTCTACCCTGTAAGTAACATGACGTAAATACATCGATATGGGATAGATGGCGCTGTAGCAGCAACCTTTTAAAATTCCCAAACATATAATTAAAAGATAATTGCTTATTGAATCATCGTTTCCTAGTAACGAGTCTCGATGGGAAACCTTTGAGTCACGTTCTCTATACGTTTAGTGAATTTCAAACACACGATACACCTTTTTGCCTGCTGCGGAAAAAAAACGCGAGTGACGTCATATCCTGTGTGACGTCATTATCGGTGTGACGTCACACACTACCGGTACGGCGACTTAAAAAAGTATAATTGAAATCTACAATCGAAAGTATTCATATGCATATTAATAGATTGAAGACAGTCCTTCGAGCCATACTCTAAGAACGTTATGAGGAGGTTTTGAAAGAACACGAATATTATTAAGATATTTTGACAGAAAACAAACATTATGAGGATATTTTGATAGAAAATGAATATTATGAGACTATTTTGACAAAAGACACAAATATTATGAGGATATTTTAGCGAACCACGAATATTATGAGGATATTCTGACAGAACACGTATATTATGAGGATATTCTGACAGAACACGAATAATATGAGGATATTCTGACAGAGCACGAATATTATGAGGATATTCTGACAGAACACGAATATTATGAGGATATTTTGACAAAACACAAACATAATGAGGATATTTTAATGATCCACGAATATTATAAGCACATGTTGACAAAACACAAATATTATGAGGATATTTTAACGATCCACGCACATTATGAGCATATTTTGACAAAATACGAATATTATGAGCACATGTTGACAAAACACAACATAATGAGGATATTTTAACGATCCACGAATATTATGAGCATATTTTGACAAAACACAAATATTATGAGGATGTTTTAACGATCCACGAATATTATGAACCTATTTTGACAAAATACGAATATTATGAAGATATTTTAACGATCCACGAATATTATGAGCATATTTTGACAAAACACAAATATTATGAGGATATTTTAACGATCCACGAATATTATGAGCATATTTTGACAAAATACGAATATTATGAGCACATGTTGACAAAACACAAACATAATGAGGATATTTTAACGATCCACGAATATTATGAGCATATTTTGACAAAACACAAATATTATGACAATATTTTAACGATCCACGAATATTATGAGCATATTTTGACAAAACACAAATATTATGACGATGTTTTGACAAATAAAAATTTTGCGAGGTTGTTCTGAGAGAACACGAATATTATATGAATATTTTTACAAAACATGAATATTATGAGGATATTTTGACAGAACACGAGCCCTATATTCTGAGAAGAACCCACAAGTTTCAGAGACATATCCTTATTATTATTTCAAGTTACACAAATCCATTTTTATCGCAGTTTCAAATCTATTCTATTAATACGTGAAATCGAATCGAAAATGCGTTGAACGAACATATTATAAGGGAATTACGGTCGAATTTCGACTTTAACGTAACCAATTCCTCTATATTTAAATCAAATCAATTTTCCACACACAAACATATATAAAGAAAGAATTATATCTCTAGTTACGTTTAATTTTATTAACGTTTATAAATAAAGTAGACGCGCAACGTTTACTCATTGCATACGGAACGTTTGTCAGTCGCATTTCACATTACAGGTTAATGTTGATATTAAAGAACGAATTCATGTCATGAACTACAAAGGCCGTTCCGCGCGGTTTTAAAATCGATATAGCGAGTTATCTTTAAAAGATAGATACATACCATCTTAGACTTTTTTGTAGATCGATAAAAGATGAACAAACCCACCATACATTGTTTTGTTATATCTTTAATGGATTAGGCAGTATTATCGTTCAAAGCGTCCAGGGTTAAATTTCCCCGACACTTGCCATAAATATCGTTATAATTCAACCAATTTACATAAAAACCATGACAAATTATATATAGATACCTTCGTAATTAATCAACCTATCTATTGGTGGTAACTACATGAAAATCCGTTCAGTAGTTTTTGAGATTATCGCTGACAAACAGACAGATACAGCGGAGGACTTCGCCTTATAACATTTAGGCAATTAGATATTGTAAAACGCAATTTTAAAGAGGAAATTGATAATTATTTTATTTCTAAAACGAGGACAATTATATTTTATCCTGTTCTGATGATAAATTAATCCACGGAGGCAGGTTTCTCAATGTCAAATATCAATCTAAACTAATATTATAAGGAGGACTTTGTATGTATGTTTGTAACACAAAAACTACTGGACAGATTAAAAAAAATTTAACACCATTACAAAGCTGCATTTTTCATTTACAACATAGGCTATATAAGTTACAAGAAAAAAATAGGTATCCATAAGAAAAACGCATTAATGTAACATGAGGTGTGAAAAAATTGATCAAAAAAAAATCTGTCATCGCGTTCAATGCGAAAACTATTTAGGATATAACAAAAAAAATGTTCAACAATATTATAGAACGTATTAATATCTACAAAAAAGTCTATTATACCATATATCTAACTACTGTAGTTACGCCACTATAACTACTTTTCTGGATTTTGAAAGCGCTGACAATAATCGAACCATATTTTTCCCAACTCTGTATAAATCCTTATCTTATTAAATGTTTTATTAAAGTATTATTAAAGACCGTTTAAATACCTTTAAAACACTGTTTAAATCTTTAAAATCGGACATTCCATTCAAAAGATATAACCAATTTAAAAATAAATCATAGTCAAGCGCAGGTGACCCGTGTAACAGCCGGTTTTATTAAAAGCGATTCTTTATCGTACATTTACATTAAACTTAAACACAAACAGAACCACTTTGCTATTATATGAATATAAACAATACTCTTTCTGTGTTATTTGTCGAATATCCTACAAGCTTTATGTCATTTAGGGGCCTGTTTCTATAGATAAGGGGCCTTTTAACTAAATGACGCTTTAAGGCAGTGGTCGCAAAGACATATGATTAAAAATACCATAATTAATCATAACATTTGTGACTACTATAAAAAAAGGTTTCAGACACCTGCACTGCACAACATACACTCCCATTTTATTCATTAATATGTAAATAATAAGAAAAATAATTATTGTAACACATTATTAATTACAATGTGTTACGATGATTATTTTTTTTAACTTATATGATTATTATTCTGAGGCTTAACAAATAATTATTTTGAAATATAGATAATCTATATAAATAAATAAAACAGATGCTCCTATTTTATTTATTTATTAATTTAATCTTTCCATAAAAGACAATCTTTTTAAGTAATCAAGAAGAATAATTATTGTAATATAAATAATATTCATATAGAATATATATTATATTACTTTTCAAATAGTAATGTGTTACAATAATTATTTTTCTTAAAAAATATTATTGTTTAATAAATTGCTCTTAATAAAATATAAGTATCTGTTTTATTTATTTACATAGATATTCTTTATTTCTTAATAATTATCTCTATTTATTTATTATGCCTGTTACAATAATTATTTTTCCTAATAACAATTAATATATTTCTTATATTATAAAATAAACAGCGTGTTTATGGACAGGTTGTATATATAAATAAATAAAATAGGAGTGTCCATTTATTTCTAAATATTTATTTATTATCTGAATAATATTCATATATGTTAATATATATTATATTACTTTTCAAATAGTAATGTGTTACAATAATTATTCTTCTTAATAAAAATTAATATTTAATAGTGAAGTATAAAATAAATTGATTCTTTATATTTATCTTACTGAAAACATATAAAAGTCTGTATCGTACTAATTTCTGTCTGTCCTTTTTTTCTGTATCTCGGAAATAGTCATCGCTGATCAAATTATTAATAAATCTAGACTAAAATGCAACTTACATGTATATCCTAAGGCATAGTCTGGCTCCCTTGCGCTCGAATACTGCTCGTCCTGGACAGCCTCTTCCCAATCGTCTGAACATGAAAACCAATATTGATCAACGCCTCGTGATCCAGGATCTTCCTCCCGTCAAATATATAAGCAGGCTTCATCATCGCATCATAAATCTTCTTATAATCAAGCTCCTTAAACTCGTCCCATTCTGTACACAACACTAAAGCGTGAGCACCGGAAACTGCCGAATAAGCAGAATCATGTATAACGATATTCTTACGAACAAACTCTGGCTCACTTGTAACCAACGGATGTGTTAACTCATAAAATATCTGTTCGTGCTCGACTTTCGGGTCATAAATCTGTAGCTTCGCCCCCTCGTCTAACAAAGTACTGGATACATATATCGCCGGAGATTCCCGAGTATCCCCAGTGTTTTTCTTGAAAGAAAACCCAAGTATCGCTATGTTTTTGTCAGCTACCGTATTGAATAGGGACTCTATAACTTTACGAGTGAATCTAGTCTTCTGGTAGTCGTTTAAGCTGACCACTTGCTGCCAATACGCTGCCACTTCTGGTAGATTTAAACACTCGGATAAATATATAAGGTTTAGTATGTCTTTTTGGAAACAGCTGCCGCCGAAGCCTATTGATGCTTCAAGGAACTTGGGACCGATACGGGAGTCTCTACCAACAGCTCTAGCTACTTCTGATACATCAGCACCAGTAGCTTCACATACCGCAGATAGGGAATTAATACTAGAGATTCGTTGAGCTAGAAAAGCGTTAGCTGCTAATTTAGATAATTCCGAACTCCATGTATTAGTTGTGAGTATGTTTTTCGCTGGAATCCAGTGTTCATAAACCCAGCATAGTGATTGTACAGCTTTTTGACCTTCAGCTGTATCTTCACCACCTATTAGCACTCGTTCCGCCTCAACCAAATCTTCGATAGCTGTACCTTCAGCTAGGAATTCTGGATTGGATAATATCTGGTACTCTACACCAGGTTTTGTATTAGCTCGGAGTATTTTCATAATAATCTCAGCAGCTTTAACCGGTACAGTGCTCTTTTCAACAACAATTTTGTTACTTGTCGCTATATCTGCTATCATACGTGCTGCTCCTTCGATATATTTCAAGTCAGCAGCTCTCCCTTTACCGTTCCCAATGGTTTTCGTTGGCGTGTTAACTGATATGAAGATTAAATCGGCTTCGAGGATGCTAGTTTTTATATCGGTTGAAAAGAACAGGTTCCTACCTCGGCACTGTTGGACCACTTCGTCCAAACCTGGTTCGTAGATCGGCAGTTTGTCGGAGTTCCACTGGTTTATTCTGTCCTCGCTTTTATCGCACACAGTTACTTTTATATCGGGACATTTTAATGCGATCACACTGCAAGTCGGTCCGCCGACGTAACCTGCTCCTAAACAGCAAATCTTCTTTATCACCATGTTTATTTGATCACTTTTAACGGTTTATTAAGCTTAACTTGATGGTTGGAGAGCCTCGGGGCTAATAACTGATGATTCGGCTACGCGTTCATTTTATTATGCCACTCGGTTTCATACAACATAAATGCAAGCGTGAAGCGACATTCTCTCGTGTCAATGACATTTGTAGACAGTAGTGGTGGTACTAGTGATGTGCCTCGTACGACTCGTCTAAGCGTAATCAATTCGTAATTAGATTTGATTGTTGTTCAAATCGAGAATATGATTAGTTTTCCTAGAATGGTATTTTTCCTTTTTAAGGTGGTCGTCCTATGTTACGGCCTGGTTTTTACGGATTTTTACGATCTCTAAAACAGATGTAAGACGTAATAATGTCTACGATGTAATATTTGTTATACGATTGCTTTAAAGGACACTGGGTTGTTTATTTTATACGCTGTATAGTAAAATAGATATATCTTTTTGTAATGTTAAACTAACTTATCATTATCTCGTCCCTAGAAAACTTTTTTAGTCAATCAAATCAAAAATATCTTTATTCAAGTAGGCATATTACGGCACTTTTGAATCGTCAAATTATATTTTTTTTCCACACTCTTCCACATTAACGACTTAAAATCTAAAGTTACGAGGGTTCCTTCGCGCCCTGATCCGAGAAGAACCCACAACAAACTCAGTCGGGTTTTTTTTTTTTTACCATCATCATTACAATAACAAATTAGTTTACTATATTTTAATTAAAATTAGAGCAATTTGTTCACTCCCAAGCGTTTCTATCGTCTAGGTAATCTTGCAACTTATAATACGATTTTTCTATCAACTTTCTTTTAACAAAGACTTTGAATTTATTAATTGACATCTTTAGAACGTCTTGTGGGAGTTTATTATAGAAACGTATACAGTTACCCTTAAATGAGTTGTTAATCTTATGCAGCCTACTAGAATTTATAACAAGTTTGTTTTGGTTTCGTAAGTTATATGATGTACATTCACTCTTTTTATTAAAAGAGTCAATGTTTTTATGTACATACAACAAGTTTTCTAATATATATACGCAGTGAACTGTCATTATGTTAACTGCCTTGAATTTGTTTCTTAGCGACTCTCTTGGACCCATATTGTAAATCGCACGAACGGCCCTTTTCTGCAGCACAAATATTGCATCTATATCAGCAGCATTACCCCAAAGTAGATAATCATATGACATAATGCTGTGAAAATAACTTTTTTCAATCTATAACCTCGATTATCGTAACATACTTTTAGAAAAAATGTGAAATTCTTTTCTTTACATACATACATTATGCCATCCCCATAAGGGTAGGTAGAGACTACGTCCTTCCACTTGCCACGATCCTTGCATACCTCCTTCGCTTCTTTCATTCTCATTAAACCTTTCATAAAAGTTCTTTGGTTTAGAGTAATCTTCACCTGACCCCTATTTAAAATGTCCTGGATTTGGTCCAGGAACGTTCCCCTTCCAACTTTCCCGTTCACTCTTGACTCATAAATCCCTTTTGTCAGTCTCCTTACATTCATTCTTTCTACGTGCCCAAACCATCTAAGCATACCTTTACATCTTCTTTTGAGATGCTAAATATTATGAATGAAGCTTTGAAAGGGAAAGGAATGAGAACAAAATGAAAGTTATGCATTTTGAAAGAGATGAATCTATGATGAATGGCAATATTTTGATAGATGGGGAACAAGTGGAAGAGCTGAAAGAATTTGTATACTTGGGATCTAAATTTACAAAAGATGAAACATGTGAAAGTGATATTGAAAGGAGAGAGAATGCAGGGAATATGGTAAATGGTGCTCTGCACGCCTTTATGAATAGCCAGATGGTGTCTCAACGAACCTGTATGAAAGACTGAATGAGAATGAAAGAAGCGAAGGAGATATGCAAGGATCGTGGCAAGTGGAAGAATGTTGTCTCTGCCTACCCCGTAGGGAATGAGGCGTGATGCTATGTATGTATGTATGTATGCAAGAGTGATGGCACCATCACTCCTGCATGAACAGCCAGTCTGGCCCTTTGAGACGTTTATCATCATTTATTATATATCATGTTTGTGTCTTCTCGGTGTTCAGAAGACGGGGCGTAGATATTCAGGCGCTGATTTAAGAGTAGTCAAAGAAAACTGCTGTTTGCTCGTAAAAAGATTTGTGGACTTTTATTAAATGATTTGAAATAAATTACATATGTTTGGAACCACTTCGGAAGGTATAGTGTAACACGTGAAGTTTATTGTCTTCCGTTGAGAGGCTCACACTTCCGGCGGAAGGCGATGGCTACCGACGATCGTGTGGACATGTTCACGGCATATTGACGAAAAAAGAAGAGGGGCAGTGGGTAGTTTAAAGAGATACCTAGCTAGACTGGGTTTTGTCCATTGTTCTCTGCTAAAGTGTGAACTAGTGTGGTGCTGTGATATAAATTGTCTTCTGTGTAACATAGAGCCTTCAACTCTTAGTCAGTTTGGCGAAAAATGGTTCACAAAACCTACATAGTCTTTATGAGATCGTTAATTAAAATGTTTATGAAATTATAACAGCAAAATCCTGTAATAATATCTCAAATGAAACTTTTCCTTTATTGTATTAAAAAGTTATCTTTCAGTCTAACCTTGCCCTTTTAAGATTAAAAACAAAAATAATCGAATCGAATCGCTTTAAAATGATGACCTTTCAATATTCAGCAATTGACTTTTATTTATACAGACAACTATTTAACTACTGATTTAATCAATATATAATTTCCTAAAAGCTTTTAAATAAGCTCTTAAATAGGTAGATAATGAATATGCTTTATTGAACACCTAAAAATAGATGCACCCTCAATTACTCTGTATTAGGTACTTTTAGTATGCAATTGGGCGGTCTTATCGCTCATTAGCTCTTCTAGAGAACCCTGGTGTTAGGGAAATCGTCAAAAAAGGTCTATTGAATCGACGAGTCCATTAGTAATGGATCTACCACAGGCTTGAAAGGTTTACAATTTGGTACGTGACTATTTCAATGAAAATGGGTTGTTTTTTTAAATATTAATATAGTAGCGTTGAGTAGAATGTAATAGACTAGTAGAGTAGATTTAAGTAAGTTAGAGAGGAATGGAAAAAGGTAGAGTTAGGTAAAGTGAGATAGACTAGAGCTGCAGTCAGTAGATTAAAGTGCCTCATTGGTCTAGTGGTTAGCATGTTTGACTACAGACATGAGGTCCTGGGTTCGAGTCCCGGGTCGGGCCAATTCAAAAATCGATATTGAGTTTTCTATTAAGATTTTCTCAATATTTGCCCGAAGTTGGGAAGTTGGCGGTGTGATCCACCCCCCGTGCCTCTGAGAGCACGTTAAGCCGTCGGTCCTGCGCCTGATCTCTCACCGGTCTTGTCGGACTATGAGAGTGAAGGAACAGAGAGTACACTTGTGCACTTGTGGTCTGCTACTTACTTTTAATATCAAAGTTTCCGATCCAGTGAGAATATGGCGAAAGAACCCTACCAGCAAAGACGCGTTTTCATTTTACACTGTATCATCACTTACCATCAGGAGATAACAGTCAAGCGTTCACTTCTCATAAAAAAAATGGTTTCACAATCTGTAACGGACAATTTATTCTAGTTTAAATTGTTAACGTCAAAAAACAGACTATATATGCTTCTAAATAATAAGGAAATAGGGATGTACCCAAATACTCTGTTGATGACGAAACAATACATCTATACCTACTAATATTATAAGCTGAAAAGGTTGTTTATACGCATTTATCTCAAGAACTACTGGTCCGATTTGAATGATTATTTCAATTTTATATAGTCTATTTATCGAGATTGGATATAGGCTATATATGATGTACACGTCCAAACGAATTTCCCGCCAAAATGGTCTAGCTGGCAAACGTTAGCTAGTCAACGAGTAAGCGTTGTATGGGGGGGTCTTTGTTGAAGCGAAACAAAGAAAATGTTTACGGATGAAACGCGTGTTTATCACGAAGATGTGCAGCGATTTAATGCTTTTGAAGGTTAGGTGGTTTTCACGTGGCATTTTAATTTGCCAAAATATTAACATCTGACGCAAGTGTGAAGGAAGACCTTGACCATAGGATTCGAACTGGCAAAAATGGAGTGAGTTCACGGGGGTGCTATGTGACCCTCAAATGCCTGACAAAGTTATGGGTAATGTCTACAAGCTTTGGGACATGCGCTTCTGTACGGTGATGAATGTTGGCCAATGCGCAAGCAAGATGATCGGCAAGATGTCACGAGTGTGGTGCCTCGTCAGACACAGCCCACCACACTGTGGCAGAATGTCCCGCTTGGGGACTTCAGCGGCACAGACCTCTCACTGGCAAGTATTATAGGAGCAATTGTCTCCTTTTGCGAGACTGTCATCTCGCTTGAGGAGGCACGGCAAAGGGAGAGGGTGAATGCCGCCGAAACACTCCAGCCGCGACGAAGGGGTGCAGGAAACAGGAGGCGGAGATTCGTACTACTCCTCCCCCTGTAGAATATCTGTGAGCTGCAACCGAGGGGCCAGAGTGGGTATTGCGAGTCTGTACCCTCGCGGAGTCCCACACTCCCGATCTTCAGTCAGAACAGAAGACACTGACCAGAAATGCGTATGGTCAGATGGTGCCATATGAAGTCTGCATTAAATGCAATTGAAGGAGAGAAGAGCCGTGGTCGCCCCCCCCCCCCACAACTTGGATGAGCACCATTAAAACAGACATTAAGACAATGGGTGTCTGTCCAGAAATGGCACTCGATAGAGGCAAATGGCATTTACTAATAGCAAGGTATAGATAGATAGAGAAATTGCATTTCATTAAATATCATACTTCACAATATTCCCAATGTGATACTTGATTCATTCAATAAAAATGAGTTGATTTTGTAATATTAAATTTCACAATATTCTCAATTTGGTGCTTGATTATTTCAATGGAATTGCATTTCTTTAAATATCATACTTCACAATATTCCCAATGTGATAGTTGATTATTTTAAAGATTATATTTCACAATATTCTCAATTTGGTGCTTGATTATTTCAATGATTATACGTTATTCTCAAAATATCATATTTCACAATAAGGTATATGATTCAAATGCATCATTTTCTTAAATATTATATTTCACAATATTCTCAATTTGGTACTCGGTTATTTCAATGAAAATGCGTTGTCCTTGAACAATATTTTATTGTATTTATGAATATTCACGCCATGTCAGGTGCCCACAGTTTGAATGTCCTGTCGTAGGAACATGTCGCTATGTACTTGTTGTCGAACGATATGTCCGCGCTCATCACCTGAAATAGAAATGTCCAAAATGTCGAACACATATCGTAATTCGACCGTAATTCGTTATTTTAGACGACATGTGAATAAAACTAATAGCACTCTTAGTAATTAGTATAAAATACAATCTGCACGACATTTTAAACAGTGCCATTGGAAACATCGTAAAGATATCGTAATTCGACCGTAATTCGTTATTTTGGACGACATGTGAGTAAAACTAATAGCACTTTTAGTAATTAGTATAAAATACAATCCTCACGACATTTTAAACAGTGCCATTGGAAATATCGTAAAGATATCGTACTTCGACCGTATTTTGACATTTTTATATACCTTGCAAATATCTTATTCGGGTTCAAAAATAAAAACTTTTATATAATACATTTTAAATACCGCCATTTCAATCATCGAAAAAATATCGTAATTCGACCGTAATTCGACAATACCTTATGTTGTGTTAATATAATCAATAGTTACTGCAGTTATAGGTATAACATAAATTGCACATGACATTTTAATTGTCACTATTTAAAATGTCGTAACGATATCGTAATTCGACCGTAATTCGACATTTGTATATACGTTATAAATGTCGTATTCGTTGTTTAAACAAATTTTAAGTGCTGCCCTTTGAAGTATCTAACCAATGTCGTAATTTGACCGTAATTCGACAATATTTAATGTCGTTTAAATGCCGCTATTTAAAATGTCGCTAATAACGTAATTCGACCGTAATACGTTATTTTAGACACCTTGTGTATGAAATTAACATTTTTAAATAAAATATTAATAATGGGTTTAAAATAAATTGTGTACGACATTTTAATCGTCACTGTTTAAAATGTCATAATGATGTCGTAATTCGACCGTAATTCCCCAGTTTAGACATCGTGGTAATAAATTAAGTGAATTTTTAGTCGTGAGTGTAAAAATTACATTCTAAACGCAATCATTTAGAATGTCGTAAATATATCGTATTTCGACCGTAATTCGACATTTGTATACACCTTGCAAAAACATTTAATAGTCGTTGTAAATTAAAGGTATTAAATGAAAACTTTATGAGATTTTATATTGTGTCATCTAAATTATCGTATAGATATCGTAATTCGACCGTAATTTGCTAATGTTGAACACTATGTACTATAAAATGAACAGCTATTATTATATTTATATTAAATCTAATTTGTACCACATTTTAGATTATAACCTTCCAAATGTCGAATGGATATCGTAATTCGACCGTATTTCGACATTTTTATATACCTTGCAAATATCGTATTCGGGCTCAGAAATAAAAACTCTTTTTTAATACATTTTAAATACCGCAATTTCAATTATCGAAAAAATATCGTAATTCGACCGTAATTCGACAATATTTAATGTTGTGTTAATAACATCAATAGCTATTGTAATTAAAGGTATTAAATCGAAACTATCACATTTTAAATGCCACTATTTAAAATGTCGTATTGATGTCGTAATTCGACCGTAATTTCCCAATTTAGACACTTTTCAAATAAAATGACTGTATTTCGACAAAACACAATCTATATTACATTTTGAATGCAATAATTTAGAATGTCGTAAAGATATCGTATTTCGACCGTAATACGACATTTGTATAAACCTTGCAAATACCGTAATTGGGCTCTAAAAAGAAACTATTTTATTATAAATCTTAAATGACGCCATTTAGAATACCGTAAAGATATCGTATTTCGACCGTAATACGACATTTAAAATATCGTAATTCGACCGTAATTTGGCCATTTTGAATGTTAGTACATTGAAGTGTCCCAATTTAATGACCTAACTGTGCTTTTATTGTCAATAGAAACTTAACCCCGTGTTTGTGGGGTTGTCGTTCACGACCCCCGGCCGCCATCTTGGATAAAGGGATGCTAACACCTTTTTAGCGATATCTCTGAAACTATGCGTTCTAGAAAAAAATTGCAAAGACATAATTTGTAGCAAATCACTTTGTCTACAAATATGTTCATATAAGTTTTTGGCCTAAATTTAAAATTAAAGAAGTTATAAGCCTAATAACCCCCCACACATGTCAATGGGCTATATGGAGGAATGTACCTTGTTGTCGTGTCCGGAGAGCGTCCTTAAGGGATGCCACGCCGGGTTAGACCACAGCTTGGCACTTTTGTCATACGAAGAAGTCAGAAGAAAATGGCCGTGGCTCCTCTGATACCTAACATCTGCAATTTTTGAACAATACAAACTCTACTCGTTGCTTACCGAACGTTTGTCAGTCGCATCTCACTCTGTCCGGTCGATGCAATGTAGCAACCAGTAAGCGTCGCTGTCAAAAGTCAGCGATTTCATTTATTTGGCTCAATTTCGAATAGTCACTAACAATACATTACCAATTTTGTTGCATAAAAGCGTGGGGTGCTTGATGTTAATTCCTGTAAACACCCCACGCTTTTTAACTATCAAATGCATATAATTTTATTACCCAAACAAATTTCCCGTTATTTGAGATATTTTCACAAAATACACGGCTATATGCATGTGTGCGTGAGAGCGTGTATATATGTGTGTGTGTGTGCGTCCGCGAGCATGAGTGTATTCGTGTGTGCATGTATGATGTGTATGTAAGCGTGAATGCGTCTCTGTGTCTGCATACTATTACGTGTATGTGTGTGAAAGTTAGTGCATCGGTCGGTGTGTGCTTCCCCGTGCATGTGCATGGACGTGTGTGCATGTATGATGTGCGTGTGAGTATGTGTATGTGAGTGAGAATACGAATGTGTGAATACAAGCGTGTAAGTGCCTTTGTATGTGTGTGTCTGTCACTTGATGTATCGATGTGTGTTTGTATGTGTGTGCGTTTCGACAAAGCAACTCACCGCTCAGCAAGTGTGTATGCGACGGTATCGTGTATATTGAAGCCCGCCTCCTGATGTCCCAGATTTTAGTCTGAAAGGGTGACATTCATTACAACCACTTTTCCCACTGTTGGGCAAAAAATATATGTAACAATTCGCATGTAAAAGAGATCACCTGATGGTCAGCAGCGGCTGTAGCTAACTGGTGACCGGCCGGTGACCAGTCGGTGCCCAAAACGGGACCCAAATGACCCTCCAGGAACATCACGCAACGTCCTGTCCTCAGATCCCAAACACGACCAAAGGCATCCATACCCCTATAATCATTAAATCAATAAAACTGGCTCGAAGGACCATTTTTTTCAAGGTCATTGCCCTTTGCGTGAGAAACGTTGAGGGTAAAATTAATACTATTTATTTACTGATTAGTTACTTTATAGACGAAAAAGAGCAACATTAAAGCCATTATTTGGGGGTAAAATTATTACTCAGACAAGGAATCGTTACTTTACAGTATATACTTGCAGTTTTAGAAATAAATACCCCATGATAAAATTCACAGTTAGGGTAAAATTATTACCCAGCAAAAGTAACTCTATAATCTGTATTGTAATTTAAAAAGAGCAACAAAAAATTATTACTCAACCTAAAACAGTTAAAAGTAAAGTCGTTACTTTACATACTCGCAATTTTTGGATAAAATTCGCAGTTAGATATAAATGATTAGGGTAAAATTCTTACCCAGTGACGGCGAGTGATCCGTCACCCTGAAACGCGATACTGTATACAGGTTTCGCGTGACCCTCTTGATGTAACACCTCGGTTTCTGTAATACAATCCGAGTCTAAAACATGAGCAGTGGTCATTGACATTCCATTATTGGGCGTAACTTTTAAACGGAAGGTCAAATCAAGGTCAACGCCTGACATATAACGTAAAATACGAAACAGTATTGTTTTGATCAAACACCTCGGTTTCTGTAACACAATCCGAGTCTACAACATGAGCAGTGGTCATTGACGTTCCACTAGTGGGCGTAACTTTTAAACAGAAGGTCAAATCAAGGTCAAAGCTTATCATATAACGTAAAATACGAAACAGTATTGTTTTGATCAAACACCCCGGTTTCTGTGATACAATCCGAGTCTAAAACATGAGCAGTGGTCATTGACATTCCATTATTGGGCGTAACTTTTAAACGGAAGGTCAAATCAAGGTCAAAGCCTGACATATAACGTAAAATACGAAACAGTATTGTTTTGATCAAACACCTCGGTTTCTGTAACACAATCCGAGTCTACAACATGAGCAGTGGTCATTGACGTTCCACTAGTGGGCGTAACTTTTAAACAGAAGGTCAAATCAAGGTCAAAGCTTATCATATAACGTAAAATACGAAACAGTATTGTTTTGATCAAACACCCCGGTTTCTGTGATACAATCCGAGTCTAAAACATGAGCAGTGGTCATTGACATTCCATTATTGGGCGTAACTTTTAAACGGAAGGTCAAATCAAGGTCAAAGCCTGACATATAACGTAAAATACGAAACAGTATTGTTTTGATCAAACACCTCGGTTTCTGTAACACAATCCGAGTCTACAACATGAGCAGTGGTCATTGACATTCCATTATTGGGCGTAACTTTTAAACGGAAGGTCAAATCAAGGTCAAAGTCTATCATATTACATAAAATACGAAACAGTATTGTTTTAATCAAACACCTCGGTTTCTGTAATACAATCCGAGTCTACAACATGAGCAGTGGTCATTGACATTCCATTATTGGGCGTAACTTTTAAACAGAAGGTCAAATCAAGGTCAAAACCTTTCATGTTACGTTAAATACGAAACAGTATTGTTTTAATCAAAATATATATTCAAATAGATTAAAAAAGTACTCTTGAATCATCAGTAGACTGTCTGCTGAGAAGAAACCGGTAAGAAACTCAGCGGTTACTCTTTTAAAGATAGCTTTGTACGTTACAATGAGGACGTCCATCGGTTGAAGCGACGACGACGACGACGAAATGATTATTAATTATGGATTCCTCCATATTCCCACGGGTTCAGGAACTACGCGGTGGTAGAATATTTACGTGTATTCTACGCAGTGCCCAATTTTTTTTTATCGTGAAAATGTGTTAACAGTGAAAATTAATTAAGAAATCAATGTCAGTGTCTTATCACGTGTGTTAATGTTACACTTTCATTGTTATCATTGTATCGTAAAGTGTATAAGGTCTGTGACACACTGAGAGATATAAAGGGTGATTTACAAGTGTACTTGATTAAATCCGATAGTGTCATTTTTTTTATTGCTGACAGGTTAGTTAACAACTGTGTGTGTGTCAAGAGAAAGACATAAATGGCACCTTAACTCATTAACCTAAAGTACTTATGCAAATAACCAAAGATATCTGTTACTGTTATAAAATATCTGTGATTGATCTGAAATATTTGTTATTGTTACAAATTATCTATTACTAGTTCCGGCGAGCTTCGTACCGCATCAGAATCAGTAAACGAAAAATGATAACTGCAGAATGTTTCAATATTATAGCTTTGGTCAGAAATTGTTGGTCATCAATGTCAAATGTCAAAAACCAATGTATACTTTTAAAATTAATTGATTTCTGAACGAACGAACGTCAAACGTACATGACAGGTTTTATTTTATTCCAAGCATTTTTTTTAATATTTTTTAGATTCATTTTCTTCCTTCATAGTTTTAGAAAAGGCCTACGATCGAGTGGTGAGGAATGAGCTGTGGTCAACGTTATCTACGTATGGGGTGAGCGGTTATCTGATTCAAGCATTGAAGTCTCTCTATGAGGGTTCTAGTGAATAAACGGGGCGTACACGGAGTGGTTACCAGTCGAAAGAAGGGTTCGACAGGGATGTGTTGCGTCACCATGGCTGTTCAACCTATCCATGGATAAATGTTTGACAGATTTAAAAGAAAGCATGTATGGCTTAAGAATGAATTACTCATCCGCTCGTGAGCTACAGGAGATGCTAAATATTATGAATGAAGCTTTGAATGAAAACAAAATGAAAGCTATACTATTATTACTGAAGACCAAAGTCTTCGAACAGTGTGTGTTGCCAGTGATGACCTACGGTTCTGAGACGTGGTCGCTGACTATGGGCCTCATGCGGAAGCTCAGAGTCACTTAGCGTGCGATGGAGAGGGCTATGCTCGGAGTTTCTCTACACGATCGAATTCGAAATGAAGAGATCCGTAGTAGAACCAAAGTCACCGACATAGCCCTACGAATCGCGAACCTGAAGTGGCAATGGGCGGGGCACATAGTCCGAAGGACCGATGGACGTTGGGGACCGAAAGTGCTGGAGTGGCGACCCCGCACCGGACGGCGCAGTGTAGGCAGACCCCCCACAAGGTGGACCGATGATATAAAGAGGGTCGCCGGTAGCCGTTGGAGCCAGGCGGCGCAAGATCGGGCCTTGTGGCGGTCATTACGTGAGACCTATGTCCAGCAGTGGACGTCCATCGGTTGAAGCGACGAAGAC
>JACTOM010000204.1:622606-696584 GCA_015832385.1 Elymnias hypermnestra | reverse complement strand
GAAAGGAGAGTGAATGCAGGGAATATGGTAAATGGTGCTCTGCATGCTTTTATGAATAGCCAGATGGTGTCTCAAAGGGCTAGACTGGCAGTGCATGCTGGAGTGTTGGTGCCAACACTTATGTATGGTAGTGAAAGTTGGGTATGGCAGAAGAATCACAAAAGTAAAATAAATGCGGTAGAGATGAGAGCGTTGAGAAGTATGAGTGGATTGAGACTGAGTGACAGAGTAAGAAATGGTGTGATAAGAGAACGTTGTGGTATCAAAGACGATGTAGTGATTTAAATTGAGAAAGGTATGCTTAGATGGTGTGGGCATGTAGAGAGAATGAATAAAAGGAGACTGACAAAAAGGATTTATGAGTCAAGGGTGAATGCGAAATTTGGAAGGGGAAGACCAAGGCGAGCGTTCCTGGACCAAATCCAGGACATTTTAAATAGGCCACTTGTGGGAAAGGTTTAATGAGAATGAAAGAAGCGAAGGAGATATGCAAGGATCGTGGGAAGTGGAAGGACGTTGTCTCTGCCTACCCCGAAGGGAATGAGGCGTGATGCTATGTATGTATGTATCATCTTGTACACCTACCCTGGACATGCATAAATAATTCAAAATCAAAATTAGCCAAATAAGTCCAGCCGCTCGAGCGCGAGTTTTAGCGAGACTAATGAACAGCAATTCATTTTTATTTATATAGATAATATATCTGTTACATTTATAAAATACAATTAACTGATACTCTCATTAATTATCTATTACTGACATTTTATTTGTGAGACAAAACGAAGATATCTGTAGCTGTTATACAATATCTTTAACGGACATAACTGTTATAGAATATCAGTAACTGTTATAACTTATCGGTTATTGTTATACATTTTCTGTTCCTCTCAATTTATTTTATTTGACAAAGAAACCTCATATATGTTACATTTATAAAATATCTATTACTGTGATAAGTTATCTGTTACTGTCGCAACATATCTATTGATTTCATAAAATGATTAATTAATTATTACTTTATTTTTAATTACATTTTTATGATTGATATAGTTTTATTTTATTTTAATTTGGATCTTTAATTTTAATGCCTAATTTTAATCGTAATGTTTTGATGTATTTTAAGTTTAATATAAATTAATTAATTTTTACTAACACTCTATGGATCTTTGTCATCTACGGGCTACAGGCTGAGAAACCGCCGGACCATCCTAGCCGAGTCCAGCAACACCGCCTTTTGCATCCTTGCAGCGAGCGAACTGCCGCGGAACCCCAGTCGTCTCAGATGGTGAGCGAGACTGACTGGGATGAGACCATTCGCAGATATTACGATTGGGATGGTTTCAGCGGATCCCACTCCCCACATGGCGGTAATCTCGTGCGCCAGATCCAGATATTTACGTTTTTTCTCTGTCTCAGCTCGCACGAGATTCTCGTCATACGGGATCGTGATATCCACTAAAAACACCCGAGACTGTGCCCGGTCCATTATCACGATATCAGGCTTGTTGGCCAGTATGGTCCTGTCCGTGATAATGGACCGGTCCCAATAGAGTCGGACACCGTCGCGTTCGAGTACTGGCACCGGCTGGTACCTATAATACGGCAGTCTCTCATCAAGAAGACCGTACATCAGGGCGAGCTCTTGATGAAGGATTTTGGCCGCTTGATTATGTCTGTGGAGATACTCAGTGTTGGCAAGCGCGGAACATCCCGAAAGCACATGTCTGAGTGACTCGCCGGGATGGCGAGAAGCTCGACATATGTCTTGAGTGCCATCCTTCAGAATGTACTTTCGATAGTTCCTCGTCTTGACCACATGATCCTGTCTCGCACAGACAAATCCTTCGGTTTCCCCAAAGAGGTCCCCAAAGCGCAGCCATTGCACGGAGGCATTCCGGTTTACGTAAGGCTCTACATGCCTTGAAAAACCGTCCATGCATTTCCTTCCCCTTCCATACGGCCTTGTCAGAGGTGCTTAGCACTGCCGGTCTCTGCCAATTCTCGTTGGCCAAAGATAGGGGAGTGAGCCCTTTATCACATTCTCTGACTTCCAAATGCCTCGGGCTCTCCCTCTTCGTCTCAAAATAGGTTCTGAAGTCGGATATCTCTCGGTTATGCTATCGGTTATGCGGTATCACCTATTGCTGTTATTAAATATCCGTTACTGTTACAAAATAAAATAACTTGTTACTAACTTCTTATCAGGTTAGATAAAGTTACCGTCGTAACTTTAGATCATCATCACCATCATTATATTTGACGATTCAAAAATGCTGTGACAAGCCTACTTGTATAAAGAAATGTAAGCTAAGCTAAAACATATCTCTCAGTGTGCAACGTACTTTAAAACGAGTATTATCGATCTTGTTCCTTTTCAAATTTCAAAGTCAATTTTCGGATTAATATGATAATATATTAATCGTACATTACTTTACATAACAGATATCAGATTTACATGTTTTACATAATAATGTAAACTAGTTACGACAACCGTGTCCGTCTGTACATCGATACAATAGAGAATTGTTATATTTTATTTGAACGAAGACAGACGATTGTACTAATGACACCTTCGATGATGGAACGGAAAAAAAATAATAAGTTCCAATACAATTTTTTACGCTCCATCATGTTAGTACATCTGAATAAAACGATGGTTTCATAGGAAATACATCACTTAATAAAACCAGCACTGAAACACAAAATTAAAATAGTTTCATTCAGCTGTGCTAACATGATGGAGCGTAATGCTAATTGAACGTATTAAAAATATGATTTTCTCCGTTCCACCATCAAACGTGTCATTAGTACAGCGTCTGTCTTCGTTAGTTTACAATTACAATTAATAATCAAAAAGTATTACGATACGAAGTAGATTTTTCAAATTATGTTCAAAATATAAAATGAACGATTAAATAAGGACAAGCCCGCGGCACTCTTACTCGTTGCGTACCGTACGTTTGTCAGTCACAACTGAAAAATACGAAACGAACAAGTGTTGGCTTAAAAGTCAGTGAGTATAAAAGACTAGATTAGAATTATTGGTAATCTGTAAAGTCGGTTTATGGACGGTGATTTTACGCGATGACGTCACAAGAACGCTTAAGCCGATCGCGCCTCCCTATCGCTTGTGATAATGAGTCATGTAAACCATCGCGGTGTCGCGGTGACATCGTCGGGAACAGCTGAAAAATGGTGACTCACGTGTATTCAAGTCCCACAGTCTCCACGAGTGGTCGAACACCGTGGTGGCTAGGAAGCGGCCTGATGGATGGAACTGCACCCTGGACACCCGGGAAGGGCCGTGTCCTTCCAATGAGGCCAGAGGCGAGTCACTGCACCATACAAATGTACCATTGCAGAAATCTATACAGGGTGACATTAACAACCTGATGATAAGTAATGATATAGTAGAAGTGTAATGTTGTTCAGTGTAGTGTATGTCAGAAAAGTGTATTGTAGTGTAATAAAGTTTAGTGTTATTCAGTGAAGTGTAGTATAGCTCAGAGTATTGTAGTTTAGCGAATTGTAGTGTATTATAATTCAGTGAAGTGTAGTGTGGTGTAGTTTAGTGTAGTCTATTGGATTGTAGTATAATGTAATAAGTGTAATTCAGTGAAGTGGAGTACAGTTCAATGTAGTGTAGTATAGCTCAGAGTATTGTAGTTTAGCAAAGTGTAGTGTATTATAATTCAGTGAAGTGTAGTGTGTTGTAGTTTAGTGTAGTCTATTGGATTGTAGTATAATGTAATAAGTGTAATTCAGTGAAGTGGAGTATAGTTGAATGTAGTGTAGTACTGTTCAGAGTGTTGTAGTTTAGCGAAGTGTAGTGTATTATAATTCAGTGAAGTGAAGTGTAGTGTGTTGTAGTTTAGTGTAGTCTATTGGATTGTAGTATAATGTAATGAAGTGTAATTCAGTGAAGTGGAGTATAGTTGAATGCAGTGTAGTACTGTTCAGAGTATTGTAGTTTAGCGAAGTGTAGTGTATTATAATTCAGTGAAGTGAAGTGTAATGTGTTGTAGTTTAGTGTAGTCTATTGGATGGTAGTATAATGTAATGAAGTGTAATTCAATTAAGTGGAGTACAGTTCAATGTAGTGTAGTATAGCTCAGAGTAATTTAGTTTAGCGAAGTGTAGTGTATTATAATTCAGTGAAGCGTAGTGCAGTGTATTGTAATTTAGTGTGGTGTTTTGGATTGTAGTATAATGTGATGTAGTGTAATGTAATGTAGCGTAGTGATGTAAAATGGTATATTATGGAGTGTAGTGTTATTCAGTGTAGTAGTAGTAAGTGTAAATGGTATCATTGCAACTAACCTCCCTGGACCCAGTAATGAAGTGGACACAAAATTAAGCCAGTAAGAATAATACATTCTAGAGAACAGGAAATACCAAGCGATTTGTAACATTTGCAGCATAATACATATCAGATTAAGTCACAGCAAATGAACCTAAATTGATCACAATTAAATAAATACCTTTTAAAACTCCACAAGTGTACGGAGCCGTCGTAAGCACAAGACGCCATCGCGCATGACTCCGACACTTCTTCTGCTACCTCCATCTCTTCTTCTCCTACATCTTTCTTCTCACTCTCTTTTTGTATCTAAATAGAGATGGAGAATTGGAGACCAATAAGGTATTATTTAATAACATCGAGAGAAGGGAAAGTTGATCTAACGTAATCTACTGCTACAGCGCCACCTATTGGACGCATTTGGATAACTGACTTTATACGAGGCTATTACTTGGGACAAAAACCAAATATGCTGCTATAGCGCCATCTATTGGACTCACATCGATAACTGACTTTATACGAGACTATTTCTTGGGACAAAAACCAAATATGCTGCTATAGCGACAGCTATATAAGTCATGTCAATATAAAATGGTTACCTTCTTCTGCCAATGTGGAGGTAAGGAGGCTTGAGGGTGGAAGGTGGCCGCGCTGACGTTGCAAGTGTGTCCCCTGAGTGTCTGCAGCGGCACGCAACCCGGGACTGACCACACCTTCACCAACCCCGACCTAAAACATAGCATCTGCTGTAAATATCATAGCAATACAACAATTACTGTATGCATTCAAAGGTATGCAAATTACGGTCGAATTTCGACCACTACGGGATAAAGAAATACCAGACTGAACACTTTCGCTATTTCGCTTAACTTTGTAAAGGTGGCACTGTAGCAACTTTTCATAAAAAAGCGAACTACGGTCGAATTTCGACGGCTGCGAGAAAAAAGTACATCTAGATTAATACTTTATTATCTCGCTTACAGACTTTTATAGTCGCAGTCGAGAAGGTGGCGCTGTAGTAGCATTTAATATAAAAGCGAATTACGGTCGAATTTCGACTGTTGCGTTATAAAAAAGTATCCCTAGACTAACACTTTGATATCTTGCGTTAACGATTGTTATTATAACAGTCCTAAAGATGGCGCTGTAGCAGCATTTAATATAAAAGCGAATTAAGGTCGAATTTCGACTGTTGCGTTATAAAAAATATCCCTAGACTCACACTTTGATATCTTGCGTAACGATTGTTATAATAACAGTCCTAAAGATGGCGCTGTAGCAGCATTTAATATGAAAGCTAATTACGGTCGAATTTCGACTGCAGCGAGAAAATAAGTACATCTAGATTAACACTTTATTATCTCGCTTAAAGACTATTACAGTCGCAGTGGGAAAGATGGCGCTGTAGCAGCTTTTTATACAAAATCGAATTACGGTCGAATTTCGACGGTTTCGAGACAAAAAAGTATCCCCAGATTAACACTTTATTATGTGGCTTAAAGACTGTTACAGTCACAGTGGTGAAGGTGGCGCTGTAGTAACATTTCATACAGAAGCGAATTACGGTCGAATTTCAACTGCTGCGAGAAAAAAGTATATCTAGATTAACACTTCGATATCTTGCGCTTGTTATTATAACAGTCCTAAAGGTGGCGCTGTAGCAGCAATTCACACAAAAGCGAATTACAATAACTAGAATTAAAAATACGAAAGTAACTCCATCTGTATTCATATGATATGGATTAACAATCTCCTAAATTTGCAAAGCGAGTACACACACTGCGATGTGACCACTTACCAACTGGAGGTGATCAGCATTTGGCTGTCCGAACTGAATCGGCAGAAACTAATTGGTCTCGTGTCGCCTATCTGAAAATAAATAAGAGAATTACAAGTGAGGGAATCTTTTTAGAAATATTATACATGTCGGAGTGCTATAGACTGTGGAACGCTAGCGCCATCTGTCTATCGGCTTGGGGCAGAGTCAATAAGTGACAATCCAGCGCAGGTCCAGCAGAACAAGTGCCTACGTCTGATAGTAGGAGCTCCGAGGTACGTCAGGAATGACGTTATCCATTGTGATACCAGGACGCCCACCGTGGAGGTGTTCATCCGCCAGCTTGCAAGGAGTATGCACATCTCCACGGCATTGCCGGCTAGTACCAAAGAACGGCAAACACTGGGCGTCCTCTGCCTTGTGAGCTCCTACTGTCACCACCACCAGCCGTAGGTGATAGGCCCTCGGAATTGACCGGGATGCTGAGCCCGTATGAAATATGCTGCGATGAATCCAGCGCACGTCTCTCCAGTTATCGGATGACGTCTCGCTGGTGCGGTCGACTTTTGAAACTGTCGCGTTCCTAGCTATTATTAATGAGATTGTGTAAATCGATATCGGGAACATTAAGTGATTGAACATTATAATTGAGTTTAATTAGTAAAGTGTTTGATGGCACAAACATTACCCACCAACGCCCACAGTATGGATATGGGATTATGGATGCCACTAATGACGATGTTGGCGGAGAGCCCTGCGCCCCTATGCTTTATACTCCTTTCTCCATTATTCTCCTACATATACATCTAAAATATTTAATCTAATTTATTTAAAACTACTGTATCAGTAGGCTTTTTTTTATAATTAATATAATTTTGCCTACAATTTTCGTCTGAACATACAAAACCCAACGAAAAAAAAAGTCTTGCATGAAACAAAAGTTTTGAAATAAAAATATCGTTACACAAAAGAAAACTTTGAGAAAAACAAAATTCAAAATTAACTTTACAACAAGAGACATAATTTGGAAAAATTAATCCCTAAACAAGGGAGATATATTTGAACTCCATTCCATATACAACATGTTTGGACAAGTTAATTGTCACCCACCTGACTGCAGTAAATTGAGATGGCGGACGCCTTCCTCTGCGACTCCTGCTTAGCAGCAGCTCTGATGCTTCCTGCCAACTGTAACTCCTCACGAGCCTTCGTCAACCTGCCAAAGACACCCACATGACATTTGCTTGACAATACAACCTTAATACATAAAGAACATTTAAAAAGTAACAAGTAATTCAAAATAACAGTAACGGTTACTTTCTAGAACAAACACATTCTGTTCGCGCCATCTGTAAGCTTTCCGAGGTACTAACTCGCTAACTATCGGAAAGCGACGCGAAGTCGGTCTGCATGCGTTAGAGGGCGCCTCCTGCGCTTTTTCATAACTTATGCAAGTAAAATATTGTTAGGCTGTGACTCTGGTCTGTCAACGAGGCTAAAAAGGCCCCGCCTCGTGGTTTTTTGGTCAAAAGGTGTAGTTCCACGCGGTTTATTGGTTTTGTGATTGTGATTGGTGAAGACGGCGCGTTAAGGACCATATAGTGTGCCCTTCTTCCTCGAGTTACACGAAGCGCGGAGTTTATTAAGGTCCACGTGGTGTCCCTTAGTTCTTGAACATGTCTGTGCCTGGTGGTGCACAGGACCGCCGTGGTGTGGATACGGAAGACCGTCATACCGGCTGAAAGTCATACTTTCATCCAGGAGTGTAGGACTCGCTGAAGAACAGAATACCCACTAAAACCCAGCGGAACCCTCAGTGTCCTGATCAGAAGTACCAGAGGTTCAGTGGGGACATTGCGCTCTGGGAACGTGGTACATACATGCACATTACACGTTTCACAAAGACACACCTACACGTGATCAGACACCTGCCAGGGTCGTAGCCGCCCGAGGAGACCGGCGAACGGGTAGGTGCCGATTCACATCTGTTCTACCCCCTAGGAGAAATTCTCCTCTACAAATTCTCCTTTCACCGTCGATAGTGGTCGAGGCTTCCATCACCATCTATGGGCCCTGGTGATTAGTGGTAGCCTCCTTCGACCTCCCACAGACGGCTCATACACAATCATTTTAATATTAATAACGGATATTTTATAACATGTAACGCTAACAGATAATTTATAACAATAACAGATGGTATATAAAAGTAACGGATATGACATAACAGTCAATGACATCTTTGTTAGCTGAAAAGTAAACTTTAAATCAATGAGTTAAGGTTCAATTTGATTTACAATAATTTATTAGAAATTATGTAACTTTCCTCCGTTATTTCTGTGGAAATATAAAAAAAATCAAGAAACAAATAGAAAAAGAAATGGGAAAAGCATAGAAAAGAGTGTACTTTATAAAGATTCTCACCTCTGCTTAGCTCTGGGTAAAGAGTATCTAGCTATAAAGAGTCTGGCATCCCGAAGCTCAGGGGGACCCTCGTGGTACCAGGTACCTTCTCTGCCCCGATCCCTCTCAATCCTGGCCTCCTCTTCCTCCAACTTCTTGTGTATAGCATCTTCACCGAGACTAGGTTACGAAACGATTTAAATAAAATTTGTAGTTTTGTGGGTAGGTATAAAATTATTTTTAGAGAAAGATAAATGATAAAAGAAACAGAATATATTGGAATCTGTTTGTAGAATAGATTTGCAAAGTAAAGAAAAAAACGATTATATTAAACGTTTACTCAATACGACGTATACTTTTGTCAGTAAATAGCGCATAACAGTCCTTTGTAGGTTTGGGGGTAGGTCAAAAAAGATTTTGCCGTTCCCCTACTCCCCATCCCTCCGATTTTTATAATGCAATGCAAAATTTGCAATTTTTATAAAAACAAATCATAAATATTAAACAAATATAAGTGACAAAAGAGTCATCTATAAAATAGACTGGAATCAGTTTTATTATAACCGAATCGAGCGAAAAGCAAAGTAAAGAAAAGGACGACTATATTAAACGCTTACTCGATACGATGTACACTTTTGTCAGTAAATAACGCCTAACAGTCTCATGTCACTGTATCGAACGTTCTTCATGACTTTTGTAGGTTTGGGGGTATGTTAAAAGTATTTTTACGAAAAATCTCTCACATTTTTATATCGTAATACGTAATCGACTAGTTTTAGTCTTTTTTTTAATAAAAAAGAATAGAAATATTAGACAAAGATAAGTGATAAAATATACAAATATAGGATATTGTGCGAAATGTTTATAGAATAGGAAAGCAAAGTAAAGAAAGAGACAGGTATGTAATACGCTTACTCGATACGCCGTATACTTTTGTCAGTAAATAGCGCATAACACTCTCACTGTGTTGACCGATTTTCACGAAATTTGTAGGTTTGAACTTTGAGGGTAGGTTGAAAAGAATTTCCCGCTCCCCTGCTCCCCATCCCTCCCATTTTTATATCGCAATACGAAATCGACTATTTTAGGCTTTTTTTTATTAATACAATAGAAATACAAGAGAAAGATAGTGATAACAGAGACAAATAGGATAGAGTGGGAAAGGTTTACAGAATAGCAAAGTAAAGAAAGAGACGGCTACATTCTATAAGCTTACTTGATACGACGTATACTATTGTCAGTATTGATAGCCACTCTGATTAAATGGTCATAGTATTTGCTTTGATTTTAAAGTCTCTGGTGTCAAATTCTCAGTATGATAAAGTAAGGAAATTGCATTCATCTGAGCCTGGAGGCTTCGGCCGTGGTTTGGCAGTGTTCCTGACAGGATCTCATGATGAGATAGTCGAAAATCGAAGCCAGGACGTATATTATACTAGCTCTCTCCCTATATGATAAAGGTTTTTACAAGAACAGGAAAGTATATAACTAATATCACATTGAGCAACTCACTAGCTGAGTAAATCACGTAATCTCACTCTCCTCTCTGCTGGGCCCTCTCCGAATAAACACACCGGCTCTCCGAGTTGTCTCAGACTGCGTCGGACCTGGAATTGGTATGAAAATGTAATATTTGTATGATCTATTCCGCAATGGAGCTGGAATTGGTATGAAAGTGTAATATTTGTATAGTTTAGTCTGCACTGGAGCTGGAATTGTTATAAACTGTAATACATGTAAAATTTAGACTGCACTGGAGCTGGAATTGATATGAAAGTGTTATAAAAGTGTAGCCAATAAAAATTTCATTTATTTATTTACAAATAAATAAATGAAATTTTTATTTGCTTTCACACTTTTTACAATAAATAATATAAAAAAGAAGAAGAAATATATATCTGTGAAGCAAATAAGGTTCGCCGCTCAGCTCGAAGCCGCAGCAAGCTGCGACGCTGATTTTCAGGCAGAACCTATGTTACTTCACAGTGACTACAATGCACTTCACACTTGCAATGGAGCTGGAATTGGTATGAAAATGTAGTGTTTGTATAGTTTAGACTGAAATGGAGCTGGAATTGGTATGAATGTTTAATAAAAGCGTCCCCATCCCTCCGGCGAGAGGGAGTAGTGTCTGCTATAAGCTCCCTTTGTCACTGCTCTTCAACCATCGCCAATAATAGCGCCCACAATGCTGGGGAGTGAGAGGTCACTCCCAATCAGCAATGTCAAGATGTGACGCTGGGATCCCCAAGCCTATAGCATAAACCGTACCAAATTTGAAATGGGTATGCAAGTGTAATATATGAGTATATTGCATGAAACGTTAAAGACCCGCCCTCAATATGCTTACTTGATAAAGCATTAACTTTTGTCAGCCTCATATAAAAAAAATGGTCCAAAGTGCCAAAGGGACTCACAAATACTATATATAGATTGTCTTTTTATATTATCATTAAACGAATATGAAAGTATATACATCTTGTGTACTTAATATGTAATAATTTCAACTTTACCTCATCATCATCAGTGGACACATTCAGCTGGCGAGCTTTACGTCTCCTTTCAAACTCCTCAAGCAATGCCTTCTTGTCTTTCGACATTTCCTCCTCAAGCTCCATGTATTCTAAAAACGTATATAAACTAAGAATAGAACCAAACAAATTATATTTAACTAATAGAGCAGATTTAGAAATTGTATTTTCCAATTTCCACCACCTGCTATTAAAGAGTACTCCACTATTTTAACCATATCGCCCAAAGATAGCCAGATAACCTGGAGAAACTGGTCCGTCCAAATAAAGAGTAAATGCCACCAAAAATAAAATTTAAATAATTTTTTAAAATCCTTCAGTAGTTTTTGTGTAAAAACGTTACAAACATATATACACACATCCAAAAATACAAATGTTTTCCCTTTGTAATATTAGTTTAAATAAATAATGTTGCTTATTCATAATTTAATAAATAAATATAACTGAAATAAAACAGCAGTCCTACACTGCATTTTGTTTGTCTAATTACTGTATTGGTTATATTCACGGCGTAATAACATGCTTCAGTTTATGTTAATCCAAGTTGTGCCAAGAAAAGACATAGATCAGCGACATACCACTGGAGATTTGTATGTCGCCAAGTTCTCGTCCACCAGCATCTTCAACACCTTCTTTGGCTGCCGCTGCAATGGCTGCAAGGCGAGCCTTTTCCTGCTCCTCCAATGATCCATAATATACTTGCTTCGGCTTCTTCACTAATATAACATCGTCGTCGTCCGACATTTTGAGGTTATGTTTTCAATATCAACACAATAACAAATATTTCTTTTTAATTATGTTTGATTTGATGTGTATAATTTTATTAAGAACATACGGAATGTTATTCTTAAAACTATATTACTTTATTTTTGGAATATATACGCGATAAACCACGAAGTTTGTGTTTACAATTTAATAAACACAAACACGTTTCATTTTAAGCAAATATTTTTTATAAACTATAAAAATTACGCTATATAAATTTATCACAAAAATACAAGAACATTTTCACATTTATCGTAAAATGATCTTGTTACATAATTTTATACTAAAAATATTTCGTTACGCAACTGTAAAATAAATTATTGCACTACACTTTATAACGGAACGTAATTCAATCAGCAACAATGGTATTTCCCATTACTTTTAACTTTATCAACTATATTGCTGCTTAAAGTAATATAATGTAAATAGTGACTTATTACCGTCCCTTTACTAGGTACAATCATCCTCATTCATAGGAGAAGGGGATATAAAACCACTACGTTACTTTACTGTGGATTGGCAGGATTTAATATAAAAATGTTATAATTGTAATAAATTTCTTCACAATATATTGAAATGTAAGTTATTTATTTTAAATTATTACAAATATTAAACCTATGAATTTAAAACTGCTGAAGATTAGGCTGAATCGTTTAAAATATTTGCCTTTCTTATCAACGATATAAAAAACCTGATTGCTTATGGTTTATGTTTACGTCAATGTCGCTTCAACAAAAAGTCGCTTTTATGCAAACAATCGTAAACTTTCTTTAATAAAATGATTATTTATTTATTGGAATTGGATAATTTTCATGACAATAAACTATATATAACAGTGTAATTGTGATAAGTGATAAACAATTTAGTTTTAAATAACATAACCTAAAAGGTTATAAAAACTATTTTAAGTGAGGTTTTTTATTCATCATAATGGCTTTACAATTGTCCAGGAGAGAGGTAGAAGAACTACGATCATCTCTTGATCGCGCCATATACAGAACAATCGGGAAATCTGATAGTTCTTTACTATCTACTGTTTCTTCGTGTTTGACCAATGGGTAACTTATTTTATAAGATTTAAGCTATAAAATCGACAGAGTAATGCTTTTTTTACAACACATTAATTAACCTGTAAAAATACACTTATAAATGTTATATTTCAATTATATATAACAATAATAATCCCTAGAATATAATTTAAAGTAGTTGTTTGTATAGATAGTAGTTTTAATGGGATTGTGTTATATATAACACAAAGTGCTATTATTGTAAAAGGAGAGCTTTTCTGCTATAAACATTGATATAGATAGATAGATAAAACTCTTTATTGCATCTGAATTAACCATACAATACATTATTTTAAACTCTTAACATAGATACAAGTAATCTAAAAGTAAAGGAAAAATGTCACAGAATGGTGGACTTTTTTGTAGATGTTAATACCTTCTATAATACTTTAGATCTTTTTTTTGAACTTTTATCAATAGTTTCTGCAGCAAATGCAATGGCAAACTTTTTGACCTTGGGTTACATTAATGCATTTTTCTTAGAGAACCCTATTTTTTTAAGAAAAGTAAAATAGCTTATGTTGCTCAGTTGAAAATGTTTGAAATTAGTTCAGTAGTTTTTGTGTGAAAACGTTACAGACATACATGTTTTCAACCTCTGCTATTGTTATATTTCAGTTATGAAAGACGAAAGATTATTGATAAAATAACATCTCACATTGATTCAAAAAAGGCTAGCAAACTCGCTGATAAAGTGATAGCGCTCGCTCAGGAGCTGGTGTCAAATGCGAAGGCATCTAAACGGAAATATGATGACAAAGACAAGGATAGGGATAGCAAAAGGTGAGTACTGGAAACTCCTTCTGAATTGTTTACTGTGACAACAATTTGATCCAGTAAACAATAAATTTTCTGATATTACGACTGACTAAGAAAAAACTTTGAATCTGGTAAGTGCTTTTATTAAAATATATAATCGTTTTTGCTGACATTTTTCATCAGAATTACTATGAACATCTTTGAGCTTCATCCAATGAGGGAATGCAAAATATCTACCAGCCATCTTTTCAGGTGTAAGAAAAGTCATTGGTAGTGCTAAATTACCAAGGTCTTGAACAAGTGGAAGATGTGAAAGAATTTGTATACTTGGGATCTAGATTTAGAAAATATGGAACATGTGAAAGTGATACTGAAAGGAGAGTGAATGCAGGGAATGTGGTAAATGGTGCTCTACATGCTACAAATAGCCAGAGGGTGCCTCAAAGGGTGGTCTCTGGTTAAAAACTAAAGGGGAACCTTAGCTATTTGACGAGAACTACCTACTTTTATAGTTTGGCATTTAGATGGGTTTACTTTTATGCCATACTCTTTGGACCAGGTCCAAGTAAATGGCAGCCCCCATGCCAAATGCGGCCAGCAGTAGAATTTTGTCAAATATTAGTTTTTCTAGAAGATCTTTTGAAGCAGTTCTTAATTCCATTAAAGTTTACTCTTAATTAAAAAAAAAACAAAATTTAGTTTTTCTATTAAAATTTTCTCAATATCTGCCCAAAGTTGGGAACTTGGTGGTGTAATCCAACCTGTGCCTCGGAGAGCACGTTAAGCCGTCGGTCCTGCGCCAAATCTGTCACAGAGTGAAGGAATAAAGAGTGCACTTGTGTACTATGCCTGCCAATCCGCAGTTGAGCTGCGTGGTAAAAAAACCCTCGCTCCTTGGAGTGAGAAGGCCTGTGCCCAGTAGTGGGACGTTAATGGGCTGCTGCTTACTTACTATTTATATTAATTTATATATATAAAAGCAACTTTTATTTCTTTGTTATCGATAAACTTGAAAACTGCTGGACCGATCGGCATGAGACCACGAACATTCGACGCGGAATTAATTGTAGAAGGTTTTAGGCTATTCATTTTTTGAATACCATCAACCCTTTACCATTTTTTTTTCAAATATATGTCGACAGTCATTTGTTTCTGGTACAAAAACTCGAGCGCACAAAGACCTGCAAAATGTCTAACGTCACTTCAATGCTTATAAACGCTATTCCACACACCCTCCCACGCATCTACCCACGCATTCCCACGCACTCTCACGCGTCCACCCACGCACTCCCACGCATCCATCCACGCACTCTCCCGCATCCACCCACGCACTCCCACGCATCTACCCACGCATCCACAAGGATGTGACATGAATTATTAGACCGTTGTCTATAGCAACGGTTTTCTTAATTCATTTATAGGTTATGTAAATATGGCATTCATTTACGCTATTTTTGTTTCAAAACAAAAAAGATTCTGTGTGTCATTTAATCGATTGTGTTTTGTTTAGTATTTGTAAAACTGGAAGCTGCCACATTCCAAATCTTTTTGACAGAACGAAGTCTGTCGGGTCTGCTAGTTACATATATTTTAGATTACCCCCAGGGATAATTTAAAATATATGATCCGACATTCTTAGCAAAACTATACTTAAAATTATAAAAAAAAAGAACTGATTGGCCCTAGGTCAAATTTTCATCTGCAAAATATTATCCCACCCCTGCTTTAGACCATTATGCAATGCGTAATAAATTGTCGTTCAAAGATTGTATGATCATAATCATCATCTGGATATAAATGTAACTTACAATCAAGCAGTAATGGAGTCTATGAAAACTAAGAACAGTAAGGGTGACAGAGTACTACCTTGTGGTACACCAGCTTCCACATCTCTCCAGTCAGAGTATTCCAGGTCTTTATGAATTTCTTGACTTCCACCATGAAGATACATGGCTAAGCATAGTAGCACAGCTTCTGAGATATTGACTCATGAAATTAGAGCCAGCAAAAGGTCTTGATGAATTGTATCAAAAGCCTTACTGAAATCAATAAGTACCAAAACTGTAACAAACTTAGTTTAAAATTATAATAACTATAAATATAATCCAAATATTAGATGCATTTATTACACATTAAAAGAAATTCATGAAAACCCTTCTTTTTCGCGTAGATTTGTATATTAAACTCTTTTAGGTCTCGACACGATGATAAATACGATTCCCGTGAAGATAAACGGGATAGGGATAAAGAAGAGAGGGAGAAGAAGGCAGACAATGGAATAGAGTTACCTTCTATACTACCAGACGGAGAGACGATTGGATCCAAAATGGCTGGACTCAGCGCTGATAAAATAAAGGTATTTCTAATATACCAATAACCCTGTATATATTTATATACAGGGTTATTGGTATTCCCTTGAGGAACTGATTATTTACGACAAATTTAATCCCCATGTGCAAAAGTTAACGACTTTACACTCGTGCGCGTTGCATAGCAAAGCGTGATGGCTGAGTCTCATTCAATACCCACTAATTACAATATAGCCATGATATTGTATACAAATATTTGTTATCAAGAGCCGACTATTATCGCGAGCGTTGCATTACGGAGCGTGACGGCTTAGTCTTATTTAGTAGCCACCAACTGCAATATTGCCTTGATATTGTCTATTAATATCTTGTTCTCTAGAGCCGACTACCATCGTGAGCGTTACATAGTCAAGCGTGACGACTCAGTCTCATTCAATAACAACCAATTTCAATATAGCAATGATACTATTCATAAATTTCTGGTGCTCTAGAGCCAACTACTATCGCAAGCGTTGCATATCGGAGCGTGACGGCTTAGTCTTATTTAGTAGCTACTAACTGCAATATAGCCATCATATTGTATACACATATCTAACTCTTTGGAGCGGACTGTCCTTGTAAGCGTTGCACAGTCAAGCGTGATGGCTCATCCTTATTCAATAACTACTAATTGCAATATAGCAATGATTTATACTACAATTTACTTGCTTCCTTAATCGACGAGAGCTAACTTTACTTTGTTGAGCGTTACATAGCTGAGCATGACGACTCAGTTACATTCTGGTGTTTGATTTCAATTGGATCATCCTTTTGGCTAGTTGATGATGGCAAACGCCCAGAAGGAGATTGAAGAGAGGAAGCGTACCCTCATGGCTATAAAGGGGGAGCCACGTAACGTGTCAACAGCTGCAGCAACTGCCCAGCAGATCAAGGTCCAGATGCAGCAGAACAACTCCATCCCACCACCCAGCGTTATCAAACCGATACTGTACTCCAAACCTGGTGAGTTACACATCTGTGGTCACTGACTCACTAACTGTAGCTCGTAATAGGGCAGACAGATAAAATCAATATCAAAGTCAAGGTGTCGAAATGAAAGTCAAAATGAAATCAATATTATAATCAGAATCAATATCGATATTAAAATAATTATCAAGATCAAACTAATATGTCGTAATCATAGTCAAAAATCAAAATCGGTTTTAATCTTAATGAATGTCAAAGCCAACATCAATATCAAAATCAGAACCAATGTCAAAGTCACAATATCAATCTCGTAATCAATATCAAAGTAATAACAAATGTCAGTATCAAAGTCACAATTAATATCAATCTCGTAATCAATATCGAAATTAAAGTCATAATCAATATCAAACTCATAACAAATGTCAATATCAAAGTCAAAATTAATATCAATCTCGTAATCAATATCGACTTTAAAGTCATAATCAATATCAAAGTCATAACAAATGTCAATATCAAAATCAAAATTAATGTCAATCTCGTAATCAATATCGAAATTAAAGTCATAATCAATATCAAAGCCATAACCAATGTCAATATCAAAGTCAAAATTAATATAAATCTCGTAATCAATATCGACTTTAAAGTCATAATCAATATCAAAGTCATAACAAATGTCAATATCAAAATCAAAATTAATATCAATCTCGTAATCAATATCGAAATTAAAGTCATAATCAATATCAAAGTCCTAACAAATGTCAATATCAAAGTCAAAATTAATATCAATCTCGTAATCAATTTCGAAATTAAAGTCATAACCAATGTCAAAGCTGTAATTAAAGTCGTAATCAATGTCGACATCATAGTCATAGTCAATATGAAAGTTGTAATCAATTTCAATGTCTAAATCAGAACAATATCGAAATCGAAGTCAATATCCAAACCGTAATCAATATATAAATCAAAATCATACTCAATATCAAGGTTGTAATCAATATCAAAGTCATAATCAATATCATAGTGAAAATTAATATTATTTTTTTTATCAACATCAAAATTAAAGTTATAATCAATATCAAAGTCAAAATTGATATCAATTTCGTAATCAATATCAAAGTCATAACCAATGTCAAAACTATAATCAAAGTCAATAATCAATATGAAAGTCGTAATTAATTTCAATGTCAAAATCAATATCCAACATTCAATGTCAAAATGTTTACTCTGGATTGGTGGCTTCGGCCGTAGCTAGCTAGGCTCCCAGGCACGCTACCATCTTAGACTGTATCATCATATGAGATCACAGTTGTACTTTATATTTTTCTTATTTCCAGCTGTGACACCAATATCAGCGGAGGAATTGGAGAAGCAGAGGAAAATCGCAGAGTTACAAGCGAGGATTCAAAGGAAACTGGCAGGTGATTGTATATCTACATCTGTGTGTTTGTTGGGACTTACCTCCGAAATACATCGACTGATTGAAATGGAACTTGCATTAGGAGATTTTTTTTTACAGGTGGTGCTTTAGCAGCAGCTGGAAACACTGGACCTGCACCCTTGATTCTGGATAGAGAAGGGAGGACAGTGGATACTTCTGGAAAAAGAGTGCAGCTTACACACGTCGCACCCACTCTTAAGGTAACTCTCTTTCTCTATCACTTGAGGTAACTTCTCTTCTTTGAAAGGTAACTTCTATTAAAAAACTCCTTGTTTGGGTAGTTTGCCTGCCAATCCGCAGTGGAGCAGCGTGGTGGGTTTATGCTCTAAATACCCTCGCTCCTCGGAGTGAGGAGGCCTGTGCCCAGCAGTGGGACATTAAAGGGCTGCTACTTACTTTTTACTTACTTTGGGTAGTTTCTTCTTTTGAAAGATGTCTTAAGGTAACTTCTCTTCTCATTCTATAAGGCAACTTTAGGTCTTCAACTCTTAGTGAACTTTTTTCACTCTTAACTCTTTCTATTTCTAAAGTATCTTCTTTTATCTTTAGGGTTACCTCTCTTAAGTAATTCCTCTTAATTGCACCTCTTGTGACTTTAAATTAATTCTAGAAGGAAGGAGAATCCAAATTTGATAAAAAAAGTAAAGACAAATACAAAAATTGATGTGTTATCGTGGGCTTCATTTTATCCCACAGGCTAATATTCGTGCGAAACGACGCGAGGAATTCCGTGCCCAACTTAGTGGGCAAGTGACAGAGCCCGTGGGCGAGTCCGCGTGGGTCGACGACCGTGTCGCAAGCAAGCCGCCTGTCCGTGTGAAGAGGGCCTTACGCTTCCACGAGCCCGGCAAGTTCACACAGATGGCCGAACGATTGCGGATGAAGGTGAGTGGGACCTTGCCCAACTTTGGTGTTTCTCTTCCAAGAAGTGTGGGATTGATTTCTTTCGTTAAATTTGTCTATTTACTTCTAAGGCCAACCGTGGGCAAATGTGTTTTTAAATTTTTTTCAATCATCATGCAAAATATGGGTGACATTGTCTATAGATTGGATTCCTTAGCTAAATTTAATTGTTTTATCCTAAGCCCACTTTTGGGCAACCATACATAATGTTTTTCCCCATAAAATTGTAGGAACATTTGTTAGTGATTTGAAAGGGATTATCTTTTGCCCAACTTTGGGTGAACGGGCTTTCAAATATTATTCCGCTGTTTTTAAACTTTCCTTTCCGATCCGTGGGCAAAACAAAATTCTAATATCCTGTTGTCACCATAATTGTGATCACTTATTACGAATGGGATTATTTTAGGCCAGCGCTGGGCTAATATATATTTAACGTTAACACCTATCTGCTTAATAAATCTAAATATATAAATAAACCAACTTTAAAAACCCAATTGGAAAACTATTTTCCGCCATTAGACTAATATGTTTTCTTAGACCTAATTGGAAAACCGTTGAATAAATGTTTTTTCCATTCAGACACAATTAGAAAATATAAGATTTTCTTTCCAGGCTCAATTGGAGAAATTGCAAAACGAAATTTCCCAAATAGCCCGCAAGACTGGGATATCATCAGCTACGAAGTTGGCTCTGCTGACTTCGGATGCCCCTGACTCGGACCGGGTGCCGGATATTGAATGGTGAGCTCCCTTCCACTCCATATAAATACACACGCACCCACGCACACTGGTGAAAATACGCTCGTGCACACGCAAACACACGAACCCACTCGCATAACCGTTCACACACGTATGTACACACAGACTCTTGCAAGCACGCATACTCACGCACGTGAATATGCTCGCGCATACACACGAAGCTACACGCATGTATTTTTGCGCTCATGTACACACACACCAACGCTTGACGCTCAAGCATACACACACCCACCCACGCATACTCGCGCGCATACACAAAAGGAAGTATCCACGCACAAGTACACAAACACGCACACACACCCATGTATATACGCTCGCGCATACATATGTATGCATGCAAACACACGAACCCCCACGCATGATTTTTCGCGCTTATGTACTCACACAGTCACACCAACGCTTGACGCTCAAGCATACACACACACACACACACATATGCACAAAATTTCGCACCCACAGACTTAAGTAAGCACGCAGGCATACACAAAGGAAGTACGCACGAATCATACAAGCAGCAGTTCCTTCAACTTTAGGGCTAGTACTAGAATGATACTCGATGAATGGGATAGTGTCATCCTAATGACACCAGACATTACGAGTGGCATAGGTAGCGCTGTAGCAGCAAAATAGTTTTCATACCAATATTTAGTCATGATTAGCTGATACTGTCACATCCCTTTTTTTTGCCTTGGGAAATGCTTTTACGCACTTACCCTGACCAGAATGGGTCAGGAGTGTGGGACTCAGCGAGGGAGGGAGGAGACTTCGCGATACCCACTAAAACCCAGCGTAACCCTCTTCATCCGTAAGTAAGTCACCAGAGGTTCAGCTTGCGCATTCTTCCCTGGTGCCCTAGATGAGTCCAACTGATGAATCATGGAGGTGGGAGCAGCGCAAACAAGCGCCGCCTAGTATCCCGCCTCCTTCGGTGGTGTGAGGGAGCATCTACTGCATTCTCTCTATCTCGCTCGTGGGGCTGCTATAGCGAGATTACAGTCTCGCAGAATAGGGCCACTTCCGCCCAACATCTCTCACTTGACAACATCGCGCCTACAATGCTCTCAAGAGAGTTCTCCGCCGAAACTGTCACAACCCTGACTGAAATGTCTGCCAGGTGTGTGGGATGATGACACCAAAACATCGCGGGATGTAAACGTGGCGCTCTAGCATCGAATTTGCACATAAGGAATTAGTGAAGTCGATACAGATGAAGTCACGCGCAGATGCTAGCCTTTCCGTATAAAAAAGATGTCTTCACAACGTCTGCCAGATCTGACAGTCAGTATTCTTCACAGATGGGATAGTGTCATCCTAATGACGCTAAACATAACGAGTTGTTAGGATGGTGCTAAAGGTATAACATTCGAGGTAGAAGAAAGATGTCTTGACGACGTCTGCCAGGTCTAATAACTAATTTATCCATAGGTGGGATAGCGTCATCCTAATGACACCAGAGGAACGCGAGAACAAACGGAAAAGGGTCAACGTGACGTCATCAGACCAACGCTCTGACACCCAAAGGGTTGAAGCATGCAACGTCGGTGGTGATGACATTGTGGAGAACGTGAACGAGGACGCGATCACCAACCTTGTAGAACATCCGCAGCAATTAAGACCGCCCAGTGAGTATTTTTTGATATCAAAACCTGAATCGGATTGCGCCGTCACGCTCGGCAACGTAACGCTTGTAAAAGTAACCCCCGCGAGAGAAAATTCGACTCTTAAAGGAACGGGAAAGTTATATTCAATGTCATTAGTATATTGTTAGTGGGTTTTGAATGTGACTGAGGCGTCACGTTTGTATGTGTGACGCTCGCGAGAATAAATTTGGCTCTAAAAAGAGTGAAAGAGTTAATTAATATCATTGTTATATTGTGAGTAGTGGATATTGAATGAGACTGAAGCGTCACGCACGAATCAGTAACGCTCGCGAAAGTAAAGTTTTCTCGGAAAGAAGCAAGAGAGTTATAGTTAATATCAATGCGATATTGTAAGTAATAGGTATTAAATGAGACTGAAGCGTCACGCTTGAATGTGTGACGCTCGCGAGAATAAAGTTGGCTCTAAAAAGAGTGAAAGAGTTAGTTAATATCATTGCTATATTGTAAGTAGTGGGTTTTGAATGTGACTGAGGCGTCACGTTCGTATGTGTGACGCTCGCGAGAATAAAGTTGGCTCTAAAAAGAGTGAAAGAGTTAATATCATTGCTATATTGTAAGTAGTGGGTGTTGAATGCGACTGAGGCGTCACGTTCGTATGTGTGACGCTCGCCAGAATAATGTTGGCTCTAAAAAGAGTGAAAGAGTTAGTTAATATCATTGCTATATTGTAAGTTGTGAGTATTGAATGACACTGAAGCGTCACGTTCGTATGTGTGACGCTCACGAGAAAATGTTGGCTCTAAAAAGAGTGAAAGAGTTAGTTAATATCATTGCTATATTGTAAGTAGTGGGTGTTGAATGCGACTGAGGCGTCACGTTCGTATGTGTGACGCTCGCGAGAATAATGTTGGCTCTAAAAAGAGTGATAGAGTTAGTTCATATCATTGTTATATTGTAAGTAATAGTTACTGAATGAGACTGAAGCGTCACGCTTGAATGTGTAACGCTCGCGAGAGTAAAGTTTTCTCTGAAAGAAGCAAGACAGTTATAGTCAAAATCATTATTATATTGTAATCTGTAGTTATTGAATGAGACTGATCCGTCACGCTCGTCTAAGTGACGCTTGTGACGGTAAAGTTCACTCTTAAGACAGCAAGAGGGTTATACTATACGTAACTCTTGTCTTGTATTATTTACATATTATAAAACGATGTCCTCTGTCACGTCTGTTTGTCTGTTTGCGATAAACGCAAAAACAAGTGAACGGATTTTCATGCGGTTTCCACCAATAGATAGAGTGGTTTATAAGAAAAGAGAAACTAAAAAAAAACAAAAAAATTTTAATATTAAATTAAATTTATTTTTATTTATTAAAAAACCATACATTTTTTATACATAACTCACAATATAGATACCAAAAGTTCGCTATTAACACAACGTTTCATTTGTACACTTGAAATTTCACGTTCCCACATATATATGCTCTTAAAACGTACGTGTCTAATACTACAGTTCGTTCGCGTTAAGAATGCTGTGAGCCATCATTGCGCACAAGTTGAAGATCGAATATTTTCAAATTACACGATTCAACTGATCATTTGACCTTGTAATTTGATCTTCAACTTGAGCGCAATGATGGCTCACTGCATTCTGAACGCGAACGAACTGTAGTCTTAAACAAGTGCGTAAGAAATGTACTTTTTATGAGCAAATATGTTAACAGCGAACCATGTTTTATACTACAGCTCGTTCGCGTTAAGAATGCAGTGAGTCATCATTGTGTGCAAGTTGAAGATCAAATATATTCAAATTATATTATTCAACTGGTCACTTGACCTTGGAATTTGAACGATTTGATCGTATAGGGGGCGGGACTAGGCCGGCGCACAACGATGACTCACTGCATCCTTAACGCGAACAAACTGTAGTATAAAACAAGGTTCGCTGTTAACACAATGTCGCACTTGTATTTGTGCGCTTGAAATTTCCCGTTTCCATACGTGTTTAATACTACAGTTCGTTCGCGTTAAGAATGCAGTTAGTTACTGTGAACTTGACCTTGTAATTTGAAAAATTTGATTGATAAAGGGACGGGGCTAAAATTATGACTCACAGCATTCTTAACGCGAATAGGCTGTAGTTTCAAATTGTAAGCGCGATTGAAAGAGGGGTTGCAACTTTTATATAATACAATCGACAACATCTAATAGCTATAGTTAATACAAGCCCGTGATGCTACACGCGTAGTTTCCGATCCCGTGGATATATGGGCCATAACGTTTAAGTGTCTGTCGTTATGAAAAGAGTCCACTAAATAACAAATCAGTGAGTGAGTTGAGTAATCTCTAACAATCTCGATATAGATTAGGTTTAAAAAAATTTCGGGTAACAGGAAATTCCAAGCGTCCGTTACATAAAAAACACTCGCCCTACTTCGGTACACATATAACGCCCAATCTTTTGTAGTTCTTAGGGCATCCGAAACTCTGACAGAAAACACACCCCGTCATTATCGTTTCTGTAGTCGACGAGGAATTGTTTTCCGTATCTAAATTGGTTATAGATGACGTGTTATACACGTATCCGTTGTATAACGTCGCGTTATAATCGTATCCGTTATATAAGGATGTGTTATAACCGTTACCGTTGTTTAAAGTCGGGTTATAATCGTATCCATTGTTTATCGAGCTGTTATAACCGTATCCGTTGTTTATATAGGGATTATAATCGTATCCATTTGTTTGGTTGTAACCGTATCTGTGGTTTAACGATGAATCATATGCGCTTTTGTCATTTAATACAGGACTATCGCCATATCCGTTATGCAACGATGGATTATAAGGATATCCATAACTTACAGATTGATTATAACCGTATCCGTTACTTCCAGGATTAGAATCATATCTATTATAATTTTGACTGTTATACGTTGAGTTGTATCCGTAATTGTTTCTGAGGAATGGATTATATCCGTAGCCGTTCGATTGAGTGTTATAGCCGTATCCGTTTGGCTCGTTATATGTATAGTAATTGTTATTGTTATACTGAGGATACATTGAAGGATTGGATGAATTGTCACTATAACCATATGAGTTAACACTATTTACTGGCGTATTGTATCCGTTATAGGGGTATCCGTAGCTATTAGATGGGTTGTATCCATAATTATTGTTAGCATATGAGTTGAATCCTTCATTGACATATTGGTTGTTGTCAACAATAGCATCGTTGTTGTTGTTTTGTTGTTGGTTATAAAAACTGTTGTTACTGATTTGTAAGTTGTTATATGTGTTGTTGTTGTCTCGCTTCGGATAAGCCATGTAGTATACTTTGTTGTAGAGGTTGTTGAAAAAATTGCTGATGCTACCCGGTGATGCTTTCCTTTTGATGCGATTCGTAACTATATTTAACTGATTCTTTGATGCTTTCATTGCCAAATCATTATCGATTATTTCTCTGTCTTTATACACGAAAACAACGTCTCCAAAGTTGCCATCTTTATTAATATCGTTTAATACATCATCATCTTCTGTTGTGTTGTTTTCTTTAACTATCACATTGTCTATAAGTGTTTTTAAATCGTATAGAATGTTGTTGTTTAATACATCTTCTGTTTTAATGTTTTCTTTATCTATTATTCTGTTTAAATCTTTTAATATGTTATTAAGTTTATCTGGTTTATCAAATATATCTAAAATATTGTTTTTTAGATCATTTTCTTTATTTTTGTTCACTTTTTCTAAGATATTTCTAATATTATCTTTATCTATTTTGTTATTCAACTCGTAGTTATCATGATTTTTATATTTTAAAGGTTTTCCTTCTTCGTTATTTGGAGTGTTTATATTAAATAGTTTAGTTGCGTCTATTTTAATCAATTTATTAAATAGAGTTTTAAAAGAATCACGATCGTTAAATTCGTTAGCTCGTTGGAATTTATTAATATATAATATGATTTCTTTTAACACGTTCTCATCTTTATTGTATATTATGCTTTCTATAGCGTCTTTTACTATCACTTTCCATTTTTTGTGGTCTTCTTCATGGTATTCGATTAAATTTGCCATTGTTTCTGGTTCACTATGTGTAATATCATTTTCTGTATGTCTGTCCGTCTCTCGTCTAACACGTACGTCAAATTCTGGATTCCTTTGCACTTTTATGTTGTAGTTGTAGTTTTTTGCTAGTATTATTAGCAATGCTGCGATCATTGCTGCTGGAGGTATCAACATCTCGAGATATTTCTGTGTAATGAATTATTTGTTATATAAAACGAGGAATGACGCTATTATTGATATTTGAATTATAATAACATTTGAGTCATGCTGCTATCTTTGCTTATAGAACAACTAGATTGCGCATCTGGCTCTGCTTTATTGATTTTGTCGTTTATACGAATTTCTGTGGCACTCTCATATGAGTGGCAATGCTATACTTTCGTCCCGTGGTGCGTTTACAATTTGCGACTTCACGAAAATAAGTTCTAATTGATCGTTTGAATTGAGTGAATCAATTTTGATGACGCAACAAAACGAATTATCAAATTTTTTGACGTGTAAAAGAGGGGTGCGTGCGTAAATTAATTTTGAGTTGCTTATAACCTTTATCTTTTATATATTAAAATAAAGACCATTTAATTGCACACAGACCAACATTTATTTATGAAGGACGAAGGAGGAAGTTGTTTTCGATAAATTCAATGTCGTCCAGTTCCTTGAATAATATAATTAGCCGAAAAATTATCGCTGTGGCGTAATTCCTGTAATTACTATGTATATATAAAATACGAAAACAGTTTTAATAATTCTACAAACAGCTATTATTATATGTGAATGTTTGGCTGTCGGTCTGTTACATTTGTGACTTTATATTAGGTTTAAAATACTCTAGGAGTTATACAGGACTGAACACACCCTAAAGAGACCTCTTACACGTAATGTCTAAAAGGCTAGAGTAGTGGTTCTCCTTGTAACGGTAGAAGGAATGGTTGTCCTAACACCAGCAGAGGGAATAGTTTTCCCTAAAACAGTTGGAAGAGTAGTACTTGTTGTAACAGCAAGAGGAATGGTTCTCGGGAGTTGTTCTCCTTGTGACGGTAGGAGGAATGATTCTCCTGACAATAGTAGAGGGATTAATTACACTCGCAAAAGTTAGAGGAGTGGTTCTCCTTGTAACGATAGAAGAAATGGTTCTCCTATCAACAGCAGAAGGATTAATTTTCCTAATAAAAGTTAGGGGAGTTGTTCTCCTTGTAACGGTAGAAGGAATGGTTCTCCTGACATTAGTAGAGGGATTAATTTTCCTCATAAAGTTAATAATGATCTAAGATGCAAACAGCAATGTGTTGAAATATCTAGTGTGCATAAATTATAATTTCAATTAAGCTAAATATGGCATACCACAAGGAAGCGTTTTAGGCCCTTTGTTCTTCTTACTATATAAAAATGACTCGCTTAATGTACAGACAGGTGACAATACTTTTTGCTGATGAATTACGATAATGATTAAAAGTAAATGAATTTATTTATTCATTTTTGAATTAGAACGTTATAAAGTCGCTTGGGACTAATAATCTCCAACTCAACTTAAACAAGATTAAAATATTCCAATGTCTAACTCAATCACTTACTGTCAACATTCAGGATAATGATTTTCCAATATCAGATTAACCACTTGCCGGTAGATCAAAATCAACTTTACCAGCCCTTAGTAGATTATCAAAAAACTTTATGTGAAACTACAGATTTGTTTTAATCTAGCGGAACCGCTGAAACCTACGTACATGCCAGTATTCCTCACCAAGAAGGAGAGGAAGAAGTTGAGAAGGCAGAGCAGAAGAGAAGCATGGAAGGAGGAGCAGGAGAAGGTCCGCCTCGGACTGGAGGCACCGCCAGAACCCAAACTGAGGTAAGTTCAGATGACAAGGTGTGTTTGTTGGTGAAGGTCCCAGGTTCCAATCTCCTTGGGGTTAAATCATTAAAACCAGCTGCTTCGTGACGTCACATGGATGTCTACATCTTTCCGCTTATCAGTGGAGTGACTGATTTTGATAAAATTTTCATTTATATAGTTATAAGGAACGGGCAGTTGAAGTATTAGAGACTACTTTCATTCAAATGGAGCAGGAAATTCTAAGCATATAAGTAATATCAGACTAAGCCACAGCGATATGTAAGCAAGTTTGGTAAAAAAGTGTTCTTAAAATTCCATTGCGTAAAAATAGTTTAATCATCATTCTACGGGAAGGGAAAGTTCCAAGCGTATATCAAAATGACCCACGGTTTTGTTGGAATTGCTTCAACAGGATATCGAACCTGATGCGGGCATTAGGCACTGAGGCAGTCCAGGATCCAACAGCCATAGAAGCCAAGGTCCGGGAGCAGATAGCCAAAAGGCAGAAGACTCATCTAGAGGCAAACAAAGCACGAGCACTTACTAAAGAACAGAAGAGAGAGAAGGTGAGCATTATGATCACATTTAATAAAAATCATAATTATTTTAAAAAATTGTTTTTAGGGATCATCACAATCATCATTTCCCATAATTATTGTATTAGTGATGATTAACATATGTAAAATTATGATTATTGCTAAAAAAATTTTGTAAACAAATTGACTAATAACTAATCATTTATCATAATTTTTGGTGATGATGATTTGTCATGATAAACGTTTTTAAGAATTATGATTGTTATTATAAATATATGTCAACAAATTCGCTATTAACTAATCATTTGTGATAATTATTATAGAGTGATGATTAATATAATGATCATTTTTAATAAATGATGATTACAATTATGAAAGTATAATGACTACTGTCTCTGTACTCCAAATGTAACTTAGACTGAACCGTCACTTACTTTAAGGTGACTATTGAAAAGAAGGGAAATTCTACGTTGTCTTATAATTTTCCAGGTGGATAGGAAACTACGAGAAGATACCACAATGGGAGTCCACGTCGCCGTCTACAGGTGAGGTTATTTTTATTCCATTATGACATCTCATTGTCTTCCGTCCCCCTGTCATAACAAGGAGAACCAGACTCCCTACCGTCTGTCGTAATGAGAACATCCAGACTTCAGAAGGAGCAGCAATCCTCCTGTTATTATAAGAAGAACTAGGCTTGCTACTGTTATGTGGAGCAGCCGTCCTTCTGCCATAATAAGAACCAGAGAAGAGGAAACAGACTTCCTACTGCTATCAGGGGAATCGATCCTCCTTCCATTATAAGAAGGACCAGATTTGCTGCTGTTGTAAGGAAAGCCTGTCTCCCTGTCATTATAAGAAGGGTTGCACTCCTTTCTGATATAAATAGGACCAACCAGTTCTTCTGACATGATAAGAAGTACTAGATACTCTACAGTTGTAAGGAGAATAGGTCCTCCTGTCATTGTAAGGAGGACCAGTACTTCTGTCGTTAGTCGCTTTTCCATCGGCAGGGTTAAGGACCTGTTCGAGTGTGCGTCAGCAAAGTTCAAGGTGGAGGTGAACGCGCAGCAGTTGCACATGACGGGCTGCGTGCTGCTCCATCGCGGCTGCTGCGTCGTGGTGGTGGAGGGCGGTCCTAAACAGCACGCCAAGTACAAACGGTAAGGTGTAACTAATAGCGCAAAGACCGGCGTGGTGGGTTTAAGCTACGAAATTGTCTTCTACATGATTTTTTTTGGTGAACTTCTGTGATCTAGCTTTGTTGTTTTTCTAATGTGCAATGTTAACAAATCTTCTTTTTCTCTTTCTCTCCCTTTTTTATTTCATGTTCGTATTGTATCTCTCTTTATTTTGTTTCTTGGCATTTTATCTCTAATTGTTCCCTGTCTTTATCTGCCACTCTTTCCGTTTTTTTTCTTAATTCTTCTTTTCTCTCTCTCTCATTAACATATAGGAAAGGAGTCTGAGTACCCTTAAATGTCATTTTCTTTTTTTTATTCTTATTTATATCTATTTCTTGATTTTGTGTCTTTCTCTATATTACTAATTCACTCTCTCTCCCATATTTATACGTAGAAATGGAGTCGTAATCCATTTTTCTGTCATTCTCTTGTCTTTTTCTTATTTGAATGAATTCCCCCCCCCCTCTCTTATTGATATATAAGAAAAGACTCGGAATGCCTTTTTCTGTCATTCTTTTTTCTATCTGTTTCTTGATTGGTTTCTTTTTCTGTATTGCTATCCCCCCCCCCCTCTCTCTTTCCTACTTATATATAGGAAAGGAGTCGGAATGCCTTTTTCTGTCATTCTTTTTTCTATCTGTTTGTTGGATTTTCTCCCCCTCTCTCTCTCTCTCTTTCATATTTACATATTTGAATTCCTTTTTCGGTCATTCCCATTTCTTTTGCTTATTTCTTGATTTGTTTCTTACTCTGCTATTTTTCTCCCTCTCTCTTTCATATTTATATATAGGAAAGGAATCTGAATCGTTTACTATGTAATATATATATGTCGTCTGTCAGTCTGATGCTGAACCGCATCAAGTGGGAGGAGGAGCTGGTGAAGGACGCCGAGGGTGCGGAGGTGGCCAACGCCTGCCACCTAGTGTGGGAGGGGGTGGTCACCAGGAGGTCCTTTGGAGACATCAAGTTCAAGGTATCCTCCGCATGCGTTACATTTTGCTGTGGCTCCATCTGATAGTAAGTAAGATGATACATGCTAAGATGGAAGCGATAGGTAATGCATTCCTTATCTATTATTATGTTTGCTGGTAGAGTGGTAACTAGACGCGACCGAAGCCACCCAGTCCAGAGTCAAATTAGAAAATGCAATGTCCTAAATTTGACTTGATGGGAATCGAATCCAAGACTTCTGCTAGCGAAACAAATTGGACATATTCCCTAATTGTCAAAAGTAGTTCCCACGCTTTTGCAATGCGAATGAAAAATATCGTATATCCGTTTGCCCACTGTTGGTCTTAGAATCAAATGCTTAGATTTACCTTATTAATTTATGCCCCCGTTCAAAGTATAAGGAATTTGGCAACTATATAAAATATTCGTTTGCCCACTGTTGGGCTTAGAATGAAACAGTGAAATTTGATTATAAATAAGCCCACTACCAAAGTTTTAGAGTTGGGAAAAGATTTCTTTAATATTCGTTTGACCAGTGTTGGCCTTAATATGTAGCTAATAAATTAAAGCCCACTATCAAAGTTCAAGAGCTGGGCAACGTTAATTTAAAATGCGTTGCCCACTGTTGACCTTAGAATCCAATACTTAGATTTAGCTTATTAATTTGTGCCCACTTTCAGAGTTTAAGGAATTTGCCAACGATATAAAATATACGTTTGCCCACTGTTGGGCTAAGAACGAAATAGCGAAATTTAATTAATAAGTCTTAGCCCGATTTTTTATTTTAAAAGTTGGGCAACATTTTTTAATATTCGTTTGCCCACTGTTGGCCTCTTAATTAATTGGTGATAGACCATCAAACTTTAAAAGTTGGGCAACGAGATTTTTGATATCCGCATGCCCACTGTTGACTAAATAAGCCCACTCTGAAAATGAAAGAGCCGGCCAAATAAGTTTTGATATTCCTTTGCCCACTGTTGGTCTTAGAATGAAAGAGTGAAATTTAGCTAATAAATTTATGCCCACTTTCAAACTTAAAGTGTTGGGCAAAGATATTTTAATATTCGTTTGCCCATCGCTGGCCTTGAATCACGTAGCATACTATCAAAGTTTTAGAGTTGGGCAAATATTCTTTCATATACGTTTGCCCACTGTTGGTCTTAGAATGAACGACGCTTTGTTGTTTTTTTGTATAAGGTGATGCCCACGGAGAAGCAAGCCCGGGAGTTATTCCAGAAGCACGGCGTGGAGCACTACTGGGACCTCGCGTACAGTGGGGCCGTGCTGGGGGCCGGGCCCGAGGAGCCCTAGAAGCCCTACTGGTCCTAAAGTGAAAGTGTCCCTAAGTGATAACCCTTAAACATCTTAAAAGTGAAAACCCTAAATTATATATAGAAATTCATAAATAGATTTCTAAAATCATTATGACACATTTAGCGATATGACATTGCTGTGTTGATCACTTACCATTTAGAGAACCAGTTACGCAGAGGAAACGAGAAGTATATTTTGACGTATAATAAAATATAGAGGTTTTTTTGTTTTATTTCAATTGACAAAATATTTCGTCCGATCACACTTTTCGTAACGCTCTCGTCATTCACCAGCTTATTGCCCAAGATTAGTTACATCAAAGAGTTTGTATACCTTTCAAACAGCTATCCTATTATATAACCTTTTCTGAATTGTGTCACTGTTCTACTAAAGCGATACATAACTTTTTGTCCAAAGCAGCATTACAATCACAATGACGTTATCATAATGACATTATTATTGTGACATTTTGACGTACCTAGTGACATGACAATGTAACGTCAAAGTCATTATGACATTCAAGTTGTCAAAGTTACACATGTTACGTCAAAGAGTTTGTATAGTTTTCAAACTGCTCTCTTATTTTCTGAATTGTGTCACTGTTCTACCAAAGCGATATGTATACATATTTATTATTGTGACATTTTAATATTACAACACTGTTACAGTGCAGTGTCAAAGTTACCTGACACATATTGTCAGTGACGTTATAATGACAGTTTAGTGTTGTGGTAAATTTTGCCAGTCTGGCACCAAAAAAGGCATAACTCCAAACAATAATAATATTGTGACATTTTAACATTACAACAGAGAGGCTGTCACAGTGACATGACAATGTAACGTCATAATGATCTGTCTGTATGTCTGTAATTAAAAAACATTACATTACAACAGAGTGGCTGTCACAGTGACGTATCCAGTGACAAAGACAATGTAATCTACACGTTATGACAGTGACATTACTAAAATGACATTTATATAGTATAACATAGACACTGTGACGTCAAAGTCTTTATGACATTAAAGTTGTCAAAGTGACACATGTTACATAAAGAGTTTTTATAGCTTCAAAACTGCCCTCCTATTACATCATTTTCATACCATTAAACCTTTTCTGCGTTGTGTCACTGTTCTACCAAAGCGATGTAGCACTGTGTAACGTCAATGTGACATTGTGACAGTGACGTTATCATAATGACATATTTAATATTACGACATTTTAACATTACAACTGAGAGGCTGACATAATGACGTACCTAGTGACATGACAATGTAACGTCAAAGTTTTTATGACATTAAAGTTGTCAAAGTGACATATGTGACATGAAAGGGTCTTTATTACGTATAACGTCAAAGTAGCCTGTCGCATTGTCATAATGACATATTTAATATTGTTAGAGTTGAATATTACAACCGCCTTCTCCAATTTAAGTGACACTGGCGATATTGCGAAAGCCATACGAGAAGAAGAAGAACATTACAAGAGGGAGAATTTGGTAAAGAGGCAGAGGCTGTCACAATGACGTATGTAGTGACAAAGACAATGTAACCTACACGTTGTGACAGTGACGTTTATATCAGATGTCAAAATGACATTGTATAAGTCTGTATAATTATCAAACAGCTGTCTTATATAATAAACTTTTCTGAATTGTGTCACTGTTTTACCAAAGTGCTTTTCTTCCAAAGTAGCTTACATTCTTACATTGTGACACTGACATTATCATAATTATATATTTAATATCGTGACATGACACAATGACGTATCTAGTGACATGACAATGTATCGTCAGTCATTATGATTATTGAAGTTGTCAAAGTGACATGTTACATCAACTTTGAAACTGCTATCCTATTACCATTTCTGAATTGTGTCACTTTTCTACCAAAATACTTCAAGCTTTACAATCTCTCTGTATAACGTCAAAGTAACATCGTGACAGTGACGTTAAATGACATTTAGTAATAAAAGAGAAACGTGTCATAACGTATTTAGTGACATGACTATGTATCCCTTTGAAACTGCTAATCTATTTAATAACCTATTCTGAATTGTGTCATTGTTCTATCAAAACGATATATTCCTTTAGCTTCTGCTTTACAATCTCTCTGTATAACCTCAAACTAACAAAGTGACGGTGACGTTACCTAAATGACATTTGTATAGTACAACGTAAATGTCATTGTGACATTGAAGTTGTCAAAGTGACAGATGTCACATCAAAGAGTTTGTATAACGTTTTGGGTATAATAATAAAAAAAAAACAAGTGTAAATTTTCAATAAGTTTATTTTGTACAGCGATCGAAGCCACCGACGGACAAAGCCGCGGCGACACACTATATACAAGTCGCGAATTATAAAACCACTAGCCTAATTCAAAACGTACAAATTGCAACTACAATTTATACTGACCGACTGTTTGTTTGTTTGCCACGTGACGGGAACTAAAATCACGTACGAACAAATAACAAAAATCTAATTGAATAATCAGTATTTCAAAATAAAAATGATAATTGATTCAAAAGCATGTTAAAAACTTGAATAGAGATTGTTCAACGCATAATTTGCTACGAACAAATAACAAAAATCAAATTGAATAATCTGGATTTCAAAATGAAAATGATAATTGATTCAAAAGCATGTTAAAAACTTGAATAGAGATTGTTCAACGCATAATTTGCTACGAACAAATAACAAAAATCAAATTGAATAATCTGGATTTCAAAATGAAAATGATAATTGATTCAAAAGCATGTTAAAAACTTGAATAGAGATTGTTCAACGCATAATTTGCTACGAACAAATAACAAAAATCAAATTGAATAATCTGGATTTCAAAATGAAAATGATAATTGATTCAAAAGCATGTTAAAAACTTGAATAGAGATTGTTCAACGCATAATTTGCTACGAACAAATAACAAAAATCAAATTGAATAATCTGGATTTCAAAATGAAAATGATAATTGATTCAAAAGTGTGTTAGAAATTTGATTAGAGATTGTTCGATGCATAATTTGCTACGAACAAATAACAAAAACCAAACTGAATAATCAGAATTTGAAAGTAGAAATGATAATTGTGTCAAAGGTGTGTTACCAACTTGAATAGAGATTGTTCGATGCGTAATTAGTTATGAACAAATAACAAAAATCAAACTGAATAATCAGAATTTGAAAGTAGAAATGATAATTGTGTCAAAGGTGTGTTACCAACTTGAATAGAGATTGTTCGATGCGTAATTAGTTATGAACAAATAACAAAAATCAAATTGAATAATCTGGATTTAAAAATGAAAATGATAATTGATTCAAAAGTGTGTTAGAAATTTGATTAGAGATTGTTCGATGCATAATTTGCTACGAACAAATAACAAAAATCAAACTGAATAATCTGGATTACAAAATGAAAATGATAATTGATTTAAAAGCGTGTTAGAAACTTAAATAGATATTTTTCGATGCATAATTAGTTACGAACAAATAACAAAAATCAAATTAAATAATCAGATTTTAAATTAGAAATGATAATTGCTTTAAAAGTGTGTTAAACACTTGAACAGAGATTGTTCAACGCATAATTTGAAACGAACAAATAACAAAAATCGAACTGTAGACAATTTCCCGTTATATATTACAAAAAGAAATTGAATCATTCAATCGCGTTATAAAAATTACAGTTACTTTAAGTTAAAAGTATTACAAAAATAAAATACATGTTTTGTTTATTTTTTATTATTAATAATATTGATTGGTTTCGAAGAGGCTCTCTTAAGTTGTATAATCAAACTGAAAATTGATTGAACAAATTACAAAAATGTATCTCACACAAAAACTACTGGTCCGATTTCAAAAATTTTTCCACCATTAGACAGCTGCATTTTCACTATACGACATAGACTTTAAAGTTTCTCAAAAAAAATAGGGATCCCTAAGAAAAATGCAATAATATAACCCAAGGTGTGAAAAAATTGGTCACAAAAAATCTGTTATCGGGTGCTTTGCGGAAACTATTGATGATAGTACAAAAAAAATGTTCTACAATATTATAGAAGGTATTAATATCTACAAAAAAGTCTGTAATACCGTCTGTCCAACTGCTGTAGTTATGCCAACATAACTACTAAACAACGAAATTCATGCGAATTAAAATTAAAACAAATTCCAAATTAAAAATAAATTTAATTCTTACTTTCAACGGAACCACAACATAATTTTAAAAGGATTTACCAAATAATTGTATAAACAATTGTAATGTTGGCACTTCACCAGTGTTGCCAACATGAAAAACGTCACGCAGCATAAAATCGGCAGCAAGGAAATAACACCGCTGTTATATACAATTTATTTTATTTATATACAATTAATTAACCGTGTAAATATTTAATTAATTAATATTTACACGTAACGACCGACACGTGCACCGATTTCATAGAAAATACACATTATTGAGTTATTACATGTAAAGAGATATTTTTGGTATTTGTTTGTAGGGTTTTTACTCAAAACTTACTGAACCGATTTTGAAAATTCAAACGGCTACAGAAAGCTGTGTTATCCAAGAATAACATAAGTTAGTTTCATTCCGATATTCCAATGGGAATGGGAAATTCTATTACGAAAGCTAAACTCTGATACGATTACATTTTTAATGGTATTTATGTGTTTGTTTGTACTCTATTTACTCAAAATCTACTAAGCCGATTTTGATAATTTAAACGCCATTAAAAAGGTCTATAATCAGAGAATAATATAGGATACTCTCATCCCGATGATCCCATGGGAACGGGAAATACAGTGATATTCGTAAAACTCCAAAACTTTGTACTGGAATGAGAACTTCAAATAATTGTATTCTCAAGTGCCGATAAGACCGCCTTTCGTATTTCACCTCTCAATAATTATTTCCATTACACTCTTTTGTCCGGATGAGAACATTTGAGTAAAAGAAAGACGTTAAGACCGCCTTTCTTTTAGTCAAATGACAATATAACAATCACTCTTCAATAAAATCGGTGCAACGGATCGGTTTCAGGGACGATTCATCTAAATTATAACGAAATACGACACAATTTCGATGCAAATGTAAAGTATTTTGCATCTGTGCCATTGACTAACATTAAAAACCCCTATTTGCTCCCAAAATGTTTTTTTAAAAATAATAATTAACCCGAGATCGACACTTACTCACTAACTGCCATATCACAATTAAAATAAATCCGTTTACACTTCCAATGGACTCTGACACAATTAAATAGTAAACTGGCAACATTTTTCATAAACAAATACCTAGAACCCAGGGCCGTGAAACATATCAACTAAAAAAAACGGAATTAGAACTTGGAGCTAAAAATTTGATAGTTTTATTTAAAATAGTATAAAACCACTCAAAATTCACAAAATAACTAGAACCCAGGTCAGTAAAATAGTTTAAGAAAAAGATTTATAAAATTGAAATATCAATCTTCAACACCTAGAGGTAAAAATAATACTCAAAATTTGCAAGATGAATTATGTAATGGCGACTTTTTTTTATTTAAAAGGCTAGAACCCAGGGCCGTGAAATAAATGAACTATTTTTTAAGATATAGAACTCAAAGCTGAAAATTTGATGATTTAAAAAGGAATGACGTTCCAATGGACTCTCTGACACAATTAAATAGTAAACTGGCAACATTTTGCGTATATACCTAGAACCCAAGGCCGTGAAACATATCAACTAAAAAAAAAGAAATTAGAACTTGGATCTATAAATTTGGTAATTAAAAAGGGCAAGGCTGTTAAATTATTATATATTATATATATTAAAAATAGCTAGAACCCAGGTCAGTAACATAATTTCAGAAAAAGAGATTAATAATTTTGAAATTGATTAAACTTCAAAGCATAGATCTAAAAAGAAAATAATACACAAAATGAAGTATGTAATGGCAACATTATATATAACCAAAAAGCTAGAACTCAGAACCGTAGAACAAATAAAAAAAAAGAAATGAAATTATTGTTTTGACTAAAATCTTTGTCAATTTCATTGTATTACTAAGATTTTAAGATTAAAAGAATCTTTAAAATTTTTACTCAATTCCTAATATTTTGAGATTTAAAATTTTGAGTAAAATCCTTCACCGATTCATAAAATTATTAAAACATTGAGTAAATTTTATTTCAATTTCAAGTAAAATCTTGGCCAATTTCATGGTATTTTTTAGGCTCAGAGTAAAATCCTTGACTGATTCATAAAATTATTACAATTTTTAGTAAAATCTTTGCCCAGTTCTTAAAATTTTGAGTAAAACCTTAGCCCACTTTTTCCAGTAAAATGTTTTCCAATTTCATGGTACTTTTTTAATTTTGAGTAAAATCCTTGACCGATTCATAAAATCATTAAAACATTGAGTAAAACCTTAGCCTGTTATGAATTTCAAGTAAAATCTTTGCCAATTAAATTATATTTTGATTAAAACCCTGGACTGATTAAAATTTTGAGTAAAACTTTAGCCTATTGTTTCCAATTTGAAGTAAAATCTTTGACTTAGTTTTGTACTTTGCCAATTGGACTATAATTTTCTAGAGAAGACAGTCAATGGTCCATTAGAAGCGCAACTTCTATAACTTATAGGACTAGAAGTCACTAGTTCTTCGTTGTGGGCGTGGCCATGTTGAGCAGGCCGCTGTACCGGAACTGGTTGCTCATGAAGTCCCGGTACAGCGCCAGCTGCCTCTGGTCCATCTGGCCCAAACTGCTGTATATATGCTGCATGTACAGCGGGTCCACTAACTGACCCATCTGGACCTTCTGCATCTCCATCATTTGAGCCAGGTTCTGGTTCTTGAAGACGTTCTGGAGGAGGCTATTTGGATTCAAGTCCTTAGAGGCTGTGGAACTGGCGGGCGACTCCTCTTTGGACACTTGGTAATTAGGAACTACTATTGGATTCTTCTTTATATTCGAAGGGGATGGAGGGGGATAGGGTTTTGGGTAATCTTTTGGAGGGGTTGGGGTTTTTGCGGCTGCGAATTTGCCATTGGATGATCGCTTCTGGGGGTTCTTTTTTGGAGGGGTTTGGGATTTAGGGTTAACCAAAGTTATCTCCAGATTGGATACTACAGCTTTTCCATCGAGGATGGTGTAGTTTTTGCTCAGGTTTTGGGGGTTGGGGGTTTTGGAGGGAGAGGGGGAGGCTGCTGGGGGGATTCTTACGATTTCTACAGCGGGTTTTTGGGAAGGAGCCGTTTGAGTTTTACAAGTTAAGTCGAGGATGTCTTGAGGAGTTGTTGTGGGGGTTGCGATGCATCTTTGGGGTTTTATGGGGGTTCCTTGGAGGACATGCGGTGGGGGCATGAAGGGGTCTTTTGGGTTTCCGTAGACGGTCTTTTCTGGACCGCAAGTGCCAAAGGCGCTGGAGGCTTGGATGACTTTTGGTGCTTGAACACCGTTGGGGTAATTGGGGATTATGTTGTAAATGGGGAACATTTGGGCTTGGCTGAAGATCTGGTGTTGGACAGCTGGATTTAGGATGATAGGGTTAGGGTTGATTAGGGGGGTGATGGGGTTGGCTAGAGGCCACACGGGCCCTGGAGGGACGGCAGTTACTTCTAGTCCTCTCTCTTTGAGGATGTCCAACTTCTTCTTCTTGATCCCTTGAGGACTTTCTGGATATTCGTCCAGGTCTATTATTTCTGGACTTTTCGGTTGGTATGGCACCTGGAATGGAGATCATATATACCCACATACAGCTTTACATTAAATCTGGCTCGAAGGACCAAAAACTTTAATACAAATAGATTGTTTTAAATTTATTTCTATTACATTAGAAGTGATCTTACCTCGACTATTTCATCGTCGCTCTGCGTGGCGGGCGGTGGTGGGTGATGAATGCCGAAATTGGTGATGGTGGGGGTGCTGGTGATGGCCAGCGGAGGTGATGATGATGCGGAATCCGACCGCAACGCTGACACGGGTGCTGTAATTATACATGAGATAAGTCATTGCATCCTATTAAAAATTACACCTGTCTTCACAAATACTCTGTGCTAGTCTCTACCTCCCGTGTGTCTAATCTCTATAAGAGATTCATAGCGGGATAAAAGTGAGGCAAGAGTGCACGCGTGTTTCATTTCTATGAGATTAGCTCTACACTTAATATTGAGAACAGCCGCCATAGCTGAATTTAGTGGAGAGGACATCTTTAAAGCTATTCTCTTTTTACAGTTTTTCGTGGGGACCAATCTCATATAGAGATTAGCAACCATGGGAGAAAAAAATCTTCTCGGGAGGTTTTTAAACCTATGGACTTTTAACTGTATTCCATGGCGACCAATCTCATTTAGAGATTAGCCACCAAGGGAGAAAAAGTTCTCTCGAGAGGCTTTAAAACCTATGGTAGTTTAACAGTTTTTCATGGCGGCCAATCTCATTTGGAGATTAGCAACCATGGTCGACAAAAATTCTCTCGGGAGGTTTTTAAACCTATGGACTTTTAACTGTATTCCATGGCGACCAATCCCATTTAGAGATTAGCTACCATGTGAGAAAAAGTTCTGTCGAAAGGTTTTAAACCCTATGGCTGTTTAACAATTTTTCATGACGGCCAATCTCATTTAGAGATTAGCCACAACGGGAGATAAATTCTCTCGTGAAGTTTTAAAACCTATGGCAGTTTAAAAGTTTTTCATGGCGGTCAATCTCATATAGAGATTAGGAACCATGAGCGATAAAATCTCTCTCGGGAGATTTTTAAACCTATGGACGTTTTAAGTCTTTCATGTCGGCTAATCTCATATAGAGATTAGCCACTGGGATTGGGACAAAAGGATATTGTTTAATCTCATACAGAGATTAGCCACTGGGATTGGGACAAAAGGATATTGTTTAATCTCATATAGAGGTTAGCCACTGGGATTGGGACAAAAGGATATTGTTTAATCTCATACAGAGATTAGCCGCCATGGCCGAAACAATAAACTCAGGATGATTAATTCCTAGGTTTGACGACTTGAATGAAGTGTGGTATACTCACGCGTGTTGGTGGGTGGTAACGGTCTCGTGGGCTTCACACGAACAGCGCGGAGGGAGCTTCGCCCCGCCGGTCGGGATTTCTGCAAAGGATAACATATTAAAAGTTTATTTAGTGGGTTTTGTGAATGACAATGAGCCGTCACCCTCAGCTATGTGACTTTCGCTAGAGTAACCTGCTGGTAATCAAACTGATAACTCTTCTAGTGACGCAAGTCAAATAGTAGAGCAGTACCTGTTCGGGGGGCGCGGTTCCATTGGCGTGTCCGTTGGTGTACTTGTCCCCCAGGGACCGGAGGCTGCTGAGGCTGGACTCCGAGCCCTGGGACAGCTGCTGCAGGAACCTGGTGTCGGCGTTACCTGGATTTAGATTAGCCAGTGCCCGTTAGACGTTGCAATACCGAATTTTAAATATCTTTGGTGGTGGAAGTAGAAGGCTTCGGTCGTGGCTAGTTACAGAAATTGAAGAACTGAAGGTACACGCCATTAAAAATTTAATTAAGACGTGATTGAAGAACTAAATATTAGACGCATCTCAAGAACTAAAAATAGACACAATAGGAAACTAAAAATACACACAAGTGAAGAAATAAAAGTTGACACAATTTAAGAACAAAAATTAGATCCAAATGACGATATAAGCAATTGAAGAACTAAAATTAGTTGCAATTGAAGAATCAAAAACAGAAGCAATTGAGGAACCAAAATTAGACGAAATTGAAGAAGAAAGAATAGATGAAATTTAAGAACTAAGAATACACATGCTTGAAGAACAGAAACTAGACACAATTGAAGAACTAAAATTAAATGCAATTGAAGGATTAAAAATAGACGCGATTAAAAATCTATAATAATTCATGGTAGAAGAATTAAATGTAAACCGATTTGACTAAATGTAGATTAAATGTAGAGACGCATCTCAAGAACTAAAAGTAGACGCTATTAAACTCTAAACCAAGACGCAATTGAAGAACTAAAATTAGTTGCAATTGAAGAATCAAAAACAGACGCAATTGAGAAACCAAAATTAGACGCAATTGAAGAACCAAAAATAGATAAAATTTAAAAACTAAGAATAGACATGCTTGAAGAACTAAAACTCGACACTAATAGTGAACGAAAACTAGAAGGAATTGAAGAACTAAAAATAGTCACAATTGAAATACTTGACAATAATGATTAAAAACCGAAAAGACAAGAAATTGAAGTAAATAATAATGACAATTAATGAATTAAAGTCAATTATGACAGTTTATGTGACGGTTTCTTACCTAAATGTAGTTTCTGCGCTAACTCGTTCAAGAACCTCGTGCTCCCATCTGGCTTATTCGCCATCTCGCCTGTATTCTTGCAGGAATCCATCACTTTGTGTTTAGTCAATTCCGTTATCAATGCCGTATTCTCCTCGAATATTTTAACAACGTTCTCCTTCAAACTAGGCTCTATCAGTTTCTCGACAGGTTTCACGAAAATCTTCACAGGCTTCTCTTCTTCTTTAGGCGGCAGTGATTCTAGGAATTCTCTATTTAATTCTTCAGCAGGTTTAGAGGTTATATTAAGGTCTTCTTTGAGCAATTCCCCAGTTTCATTGTCGAGAACTAGTTTCTCTTCTTTTTTAGGGGATGGGGTTCGAAGTCTCTTTTCGGGTAGACTATGTTTAGTGTCTATGTCTCGGACGGGTGAGTCTGTGACGTCAATAGTGTCTATAGTCTTTGGTTCTATTAACTTCCCGTTGGGCAGCCTCGGGAATTTCTTCCCGCTCCATCTCTCATTATTTTCATATTGCAGAAGATATCTGTAAATATTAGAAATATCTTTAAAAAAAAAAATGTGTGGGTAGTATTACATTCAACGTTTACAATTTTTATTGTCTAAGGTTCTATAAGTTTGTACGGACAAAAAATAAAGACCGGACAAAGCTGTAGTCATTGATATACACATTCAAGAAAACTGGCCAAATCTTGTGAAATAAATATAACATCTGATTAGTACATTATTTTCTGTGCTATAAGAATGGTTTGTTCAATTTTAACAAATGCAATAAATAGATTATATTCTCCACAATATATTCAGTTAGTCATTGGCATACATATTTAATAACACGGGTCCAACAGGCTACCTTGTATCACTCCAAGGTGATCAATGAAAATTAAATTTCAAGAGTTAAATTACATTTTAGACTGTTTCATCACTTGCCATCGGGTGTGATCACAGTCCAATGCTAACCTGTCAGCAATAAAAAAGCATAAAGCTCCAAATTCATTACCTATTTCAAAGCAGTCGCGTACTAATACAGTAGTCATTGATATAGACATTCAATAAAATGGGTCCAAGAGGAATACCTTGTACCATTATAATAAAATTAATAAAAATAATCATTTATACTATTTTATACATTTGTAAAAGGCATAAAGTCCCTGTTTATTGGCCTGTGTAAAGAAAGAAGAAAGAAATTCAATAATTACAATTTTACAAGAGACTTTATTTGAAGGTATTACAAAAATTTGTAAGAATAGAACCTTTCGTATAATCTTCGGACTCTTGAAGCCCTCTCAGCATAATTCCGGCGCCAGAACTGCGCTCTACACGCGGCTTCGTATCCCCCAGAAGAAACCACAGACACGTACAGACACCGCAGCGACACTGGAAGATATATATAACTTTCATAATTGAAAAAAATTGTAATTTTCGGGAGGAAGGAAAGAGGAACCCAAAAACATAACAACAGTTTAAAATGTTGTAAAATGGGAAATAATAATAGATGTTACAAGGGCGCTTAGAATTTCCCGTCCTCGCAACTTTAGCTTAAGCTTTAGATAGGTACCCTCACGTGTTAGTATAAAGCGACTCACCGTTTTTAATATTGTGCGATATTTTAAACGACTCGCTTTTCCCTCTGAAGAAGTTTCTCAACTGCTGCATGAAGGCTTCGTCCTTCTCTGCTTCTTCTGGCTTCTTCTCGAGTTCTTCTTCTTCTTCGCTCTGTTTCTCTGGACCGTTGCGGAGGGAAAGCCTTCTGGGAGTCTATAAATTGTATACATATGTTTCAACTAATTGTTCTTATTATAAAATTGTTTTATGCCCGGCATGCATTGCTATGCTAGTTTTATAAACGCACACGATATATAGTAGCCTATGTTCTGTATACTAAATTTGCAATGACCATTTCAGTCCGCCTTACGATTGGGCGAGTGTGAATATCCCCAGCGTGGCATACTAAGTTTGCAATGACCATTTCAGTCCGCCTTACGATTGGGCGAGTGTGAATATCCCCAGCGTGGCATACTAAGTTTGCAATGACCATTATAGTCCACCTTACGACTGGGCGAGTGTGAATATCCCCAGCGTGGCATACTAAGTTTGCAATGACCATTATAGTCCACCTTACGACTGGGCGAGTGTGAATATCCCCAGCGTGGCATACTAAGTTTGCAATGACCATTATAGTCCACCTTACGACTGGGCGAGTGTGAATATCCCCAGCGTGGCATACTAAGTTTGCAATGACCATTATAGTCCACCTTACGACTGGGCGAGTGTGAATATCCCCAGCGTGGCATACTAAGTTTGCAATGACCATTATAGTCCACCTTACGACTGGGCGAGTGTGAATATCCCCAGCGTGGCATACTAAGTTTGCAATGACCATTATAGTCCACCTTACGACTGGGCGAGTGTGAATATCCCCAGCGTGGCATACTAAGTTTGCAATGACCATTATAGTCCACCTTACGACTGGGCGAGTGTGAATATCCCCAGCGTGGCATACTAAGTTTGCAATGACCATTATAGTCCACCTTACGACTGGGCGAGTGTGAATATCCCCAGCGTGGCATACTAAGTTTGCAATGACCATTATAGTCCACCTTACGACTGGGCGAGTGTGAATATCCCCAGCGTGGCATACTAAGTTTGCAATGACCATTATAGTCCACCTTACGACTGGGCGAGTGTGAATATCCCCAGCGTGGCATACTAAGTTTGCAATGACCATTATAGTCCACCTTACGACTGGGCGAGTGTGAATATCCCCAGCGTGGCATACTAAGTTTGCAATGACCATTATAGTCCACCTTACGACTGGGCGAGTGTGAATATCCCCAGCGTGGCATACTAAGTTTGCAATGACCATTATAGTCCACCTTACGACTGGGCGAGTGTGAATATCCCCAGCGTGGCATACTAAGTTTGCAATGACCATTATAGTCCACCTTACGACTGGGCGAGTGTGAATATCCCCAGCGTGGCATACTAAGTTTGCAATGACCATTATAGTCCACCTTACGACTGGGCGAGTGTGAATATCCCCAGCGTGGCATACTAAGTTTGCAATGACCATTATAGTCCACCTTACGACTGGGCGAGTGTGAATATCCCCAGCGTGGCATACTAAGTTTGCAATGACCATTATAGTCCACCTTACGACTGGGCGAGTGTGAATATCCCCAGCGTGGCATACTAAGTTTGCAATGACCATTATAGTCCACCTTACGACTGGGCGAGTGTGAATATCCCCAGCGTGGCATACTAAGTTTGCAATGACCATTATAGTCCACCTTACGACTGGGCGAGTGTGAATATCCCCAGCGTGGCATACTAAGTTTGCAATGACCATTATAGTCCACCTTACGACTGGGCGAGTGTGAATATCCCCAGCGTGGCATACTAAGTTTGCAATGACCATTATAGTCCACCTTACGACTGGGCGAGTGTGAATATCCCCAGCGTGGCATACTAAGTTTGCAATGACCATTATAGTCCACCTTACGATTGGGCGAGTGTGAATATCCCCAGCGTGGTATACTAATTTTGCAATGACCATTACAGTCCACCTTACGATTGGTGTTAATTCCCCTCACTCTGTTGTACAAAATTTACAGTTTGGAATAGGTCTATTACCTATACAGTCCACCCTACAATTTTGTGAGTTATATTTATAGTCCATTTCGCAATAGAACGAGTGTAGCTATCACCAGTCTAGTATACTAAATGTAAATTCTGCTGTTTATCTTTTTGCAAAGTAAATTATAGTACCTTATGTAAATTTTTAGTTTATTATAGTACTAGTATACAGTCCACTTGCGAACTTGCTATGTAATGTGAGTTTATGTGCAGGTCAATCCCCAGGTTTATACCTTGCATTCGGGTATGGGTGTGTTGTCGCTGTCACTTGAACGGGAGTCAGGAGATCTTCCTGTGGACCTGGATCGAGAGCGAGGAGCTCTCCTCCGACGGCCTCGAGGCCTCCCTTTGAGTTTAGGCGCCAGGTGATTGCAAACAAACTCGTGACCTTCCAGTTCCGGATACTCAAATGTGTCCTGAAACCAAACGTAACTTTGCATTTTCGGCGTTACAGCTTCCACGTTTCCAATGGATTTAGGGACTTATTCTTAAAAGATACACATATGCCGTCTTAGACTTTTATGTAGATCTATAACAGATGAATATTTCCACCATAGATTATTTTGTTATATCTTTAAAGATTATGATAGTCGGGAACAAACAAACTGTTACGAAGATACTTACCTTACAATATAATATCGTGGTGTTCTTCGTGGGGGCTGCATACCCTCCCAAGGCTGCTACTAAGGAATCTCTCAACCAGTCAGCTTGAATACCATCCAGTCGTGCAAGCAGTGCCCGGTAGCGACAGTACCGTGGGTATGAGAACACCACTACCCCTTGATCCTCTGCATCCAACACTGGAGATCAAGAATATAAGGCCATAAAATAGAGAAATAGTTTGTCCCTATTTGTGATCAGCTTCAAGGTCCCTAAAGAAATTAAATAGAAGAAAAGTCACTGACTTTTGAGAGCAAACCGCCGCTGTTAGATGTGACTGACAAACGTTCGATATGCAACGAGTAATCGTTGCGCGTGCTTTACCTTACTTGTATCTCATTTTAATTTTATTCACGATATATTTGTTATTCTATTAATTTTCTATTTCTATAAATTATGTCAGTTTTATTGCAAAAAAAAATTGCAAATAAATTTTTAGATTATATTTTATCGGAGCTACTACGCTTCAAGTGTCCATCCAGTACGGCGTCTTAACAGCAAATGACGACCGGACGCTAGAGCGTTATACATATATGAGTGCGAGCGCTGACACCCGTGCGTTTCTTATCGAGGTAACGATGCTCTTAAAAGGTACAATTTTGTCATTTTTGTAACTTTTTTTATTGTAGCATGGCTCCTATTGGTCGTAGCGTGTTGATTTATAGTCTATAATCTTCCTCGATAAATGGGCTATCCATCATTGAAAGAATTGTCCAAATCGGACCAGTAAAAGGAGAAATATACAAAAGTACATACTCATCGCACTCTTCTCTCTTTCTATATCGCTGAAGTCCAGCTTAGTGTGATGCAGGGGTACAGTTATTTGAGGGTCGGAAGGTGGGGCACAGGCTCCTCTCCACACGGCCCGGAGCCCCCACCTCCAGCCAGTCCCTGAACACACCCAGCTGAGGAGATCCTCAGCTTTGAGAACCACCTTATCATTGATAGCCAGCACCTCATCCTGGAATAGAAAAGATTCATCATACAGCAGTCAATGTAAAGATATACCTTCTGAAATAGAAGATTACCAGTCAAACGTCTCTACATTCCACTTTCTTCGAGACGGTTTAACGAGGTTTTTATTTAACTTAAGTGAATACAGTCCTCTATAGACACATTAAATAAAAAAAACACAATTTTTAGTGAACACAATCAGCTGACGCTCGGGTCAATGACAGCACGCGGCCGCTCCAGTGTGCGTGTAAATGAAACGACTAAATTGAGAGAATGTGCGAATAACGCCGTGCCCTTGAACGCAAAGGTCAACGTTTCATTTACACACACATTGGCGGCGGCCGCGTGCGGTCGTTGACCCGAGCGTCAGTTGATTGTATTTCATTGCTGGTTTTTTTTAGTAATGTATTTTTTTTATGAAACTATCGTTCCAAGATCGAGCGTAAATAATAATGATAAAACGTTTTAAAATAACATCCCATCGTCAAAGGTGTCATTAGTACTATTGTCCGTCTTCGTTTTTTCAAGTGACCTTTTAACACCTCGTCCTATTTATTTAAAAACTATCACCCATTCACTAACTTATGCATTATACAAAATTCTTAAAAATCATCAAATGTTTTGCGATGTATATGTTCATTGGGAACGGTTTTCTTCATAACTGTACGTGATTCTTTGTATGCGATTAAACGCATGAAAAAATAAACCAATTTTCACGGTATTTTTGTGTTTAAGTTAGTATTTTTGTCTGGTCTGGTCTGGATTATCATTGTATATTATTAAAATCTAAATCTGTAATCGTAAATACTGTAACAAGGACTCTGCATTGGTCTCCCTCGGTCTGGAATATAATTGAATATCAACATAATACAAAGTTGATATGGTCTGCTCTGGATTATCATTGTTTATCATAAATATCTAAATATGTAATCATAAATACTATAATAAGGGCACTGCATTGGTCTTTCTCGGTCTGGTCTGGTCTAGTCTAGAATATAATTGAATATCAATATAATACAAAGTTGATATGGTCTGGTCTGGATTATCATTGTATATCATAAATATCTAAATGTGTAATCATAAATACTTTATTAAATGCTCTGCATTGATATATTTGGCAAAGGCATCTGAATGTGGTCTGGTCTGGTATTATTAAATGTATTATCGTTCTGTTGTTGTCATCATTTACATTGTGTCTGTTTGGCAAATTAAATGGAGTAATAGACTAATTCTTGTGTGGTATAGTCCGGTCTGATCTGGTATATTATTGAATATCGTTTGGTAAATTACACAATAGACAAATTCTTGCCTGATTTTGTATAGTCTAGAATATAATTGAATATCAATATAATACAAAGTTGACGTGGTCTGGTCTGGATTATCATTCTATATCACTAAAATCTAATTATGTAATCGTAAATACTGTAATAAGGGCTTTCCATTGATATATTTGGCAAAGGCAGGTGGATCCGGTCTGGTCTGGTCTGGATTATTGTTATATATCACCAAAATCTAATTGTGTAACCGTAACTACTCTCATAAGGACACCTCATTAATATATTTAACAAAGGGATTTGGTCTGGTCTGGATCAAACTCAAAGTTGTTGTTATAACATAAAAGCATTAACCCTTGGTACAGAAAACCAAATAATTTTATAAGTAATATACTTTTAATGAGAACCTCTTCAAAATTCATAGTCCTACGGGATCGGGAACTACGCGGGTGACATTTCAAGGAACTGTTATATATATTAATAAATCTCTTTTAAATAATTCTTCGCAATATGCTCAGAGTGAATTAGTATGAATTATAAATCCGCTCGATTCCGAGGGAAGGGGGTGGGGTGAAACACTGGGACGGACTCTGACGTTTCCTTTATTATAAAACCGAATCCTACGCCGTGTTAGTCTGTCTGTTCGCGATAAACTTACACCATTAGATAGAGTGATTCATTAGAAAAGGTTTATCTATAAAATTGGAAAAGGTTATCTTATAAATTGTTTAAAATATAACGATAATTGTTGCAAGTGTAGGAAAAAAAACTAAGCCATGTCCGAACTTTTATTGGTTACACTGCTCAATCCATTAGAGATATAATAAAACTTTATATGGTGGGATTATACCTCTATTATAGATCTACAATAAAGTCTAAGATGGTATCTATCTATCTTTTAAAGATAAGTCACTATATCCATTTTAGTTTCTAAAGAAATGTATGCGGTAATTGTAAGTGATATACACTGATACAGTATTAATTTTCATCGATCTAAAATAAGTTAAGCATTTCAGGTGCATTATTATGGTCCTTCGAGCCATATAATGGAAATGGATAACGTAAATAAAATAAATTACATCTTCTAATTTGTAGTGAAGTCTACGGTTGTGGATATCTACGAATTACCTGTTACCAGATTACACCCTTCTATTTTAGACTGTATCATCACTTACCATCAGAGGAAATGCACACGTGTGAGTAAAAATTAGAAAATGAAGCTTTTCCGTCGTTTCTTATTATTTCTGCTACCTATCACGTGGGGTTAAAGCGAAAAGGTCTCGATAGAACAGCTAAGGCCAATGAAACGTCCCCCAAGGCTTGTATCAGCTGTTTCACTTGCATCTTTACAGCCAACTCCAGAATGGGCGTGGAGTGGAATACGCTCAGCAGAGCAATAACAACAATAAGCGTATAACAACTGTTTAACTTGCATCATTACACATAGTCGCGGAGCATGTTTTAAGGGAAAGGAGAACTGCAGTGCAGCCAAGGCCAATATGGCTTTCATAAAGTTTGATTCATATGTTTCACTTGCATCATTACAGCCGGCCGCTGAGTGGTTAAACGAAAGGCATACTGCAGAGCAGCCAAGGCCAATATAGCGCCACCTAAAGCTAACATCAATTGTTTCATTTGCAACATTACTCACAGCCGCGGAGGAGGGTTTAAGAGAAAGGCAAACTGCAGAGCAGCCAAGACCAATATAGCGTCACCTAAAGCTCACATCAGTTGTTTCATTTGCAACATTACTCACAGTCGCGGAGCGGGGTTTAAGCGAAAGGCAAACTGCAGAACAGCCAAGGCCAATATTGCGTCGCATAAAGCTTAATTCATCCGTTTCATTTAAATCATTACAGCCGGCCACGGATTGGTTAAGCGAAAGGCGTACCTCAGAGCTGCCAAGACCAATATAGTGTCACCTAGAGCTCACATCAGTCGTTTCATTTGCAACATTACTCATAGCCGCGGAGGAGGGTCTAAGAGAAAGGCAAACTGCAGAGCAGCCAAGGCCAATATGGCGTCACCTAAAGCTTAATTCATCCGTTTCATTTAAATCATTACAGCCGGCCACGGATTGGTTAAGCGAAAGACGTACCTCAGAGCAGCCAAGACCAATATAGCGTCACCTAAAGTTCACATCAGTTGTTTAATTTGCAACATTACTCACAGCCGCGGAGGAGGGTTTAAGAGAAAGACAAACTGCAGAGCAGCCAAGGCCAATATAGCGTCACCTAACGCTCACATCAGTTGTTTCATTTGCATCATTACTCACAGCCACGAAGCAGGGTTTAAGCGAAAGGCAAATTGCAGAGCAGCCAAGGCCAATATTGCGTCGCATAAAGCTTAATTCATCCGTTTCATTTAAATCATTACAGCCGGCCACGGATTGGTTAAGCGAAAGGCGTACCTCAGAGCAGCCAAGACCAATATGGCGTCACCTGAAGCTCGCATCAGTTGTTTCACTAGCAACATTACTCACAGCCGCGGAGGTGGGTTTAAGAGAAAGGCAAACTGCAGAGCAGCCAAGGCCAATATGGACGCCTATAATATAATCATAAAACCACAGTTGTCCTGTTAATTACATTTATACAATTGTAAAAACTGTACGTGCAATCCGTCCCTGTTCCATTCTAAACGAAGGGGGCGAACTAAAATTGCTTTCAAATAAGTAACTACCTCGCGGCCTTATTCTGGTAACGTTTTAACGTCGTTTAACTATCGTTATAAATATCGCACTATAATAATAGATACAATTACAGTGTCCGTTTGTGATTTGAAATTAACTTTTCAAGAAATAGATATGGAAATATATACGGTATATATATTTCTCTTTTATTTATCGAAGTGAAACTTCTTAAGGCCTGAGGGTAAAATTTTTACTGTTTTAGTGTTTTTTATGGTTTCGACGGCCTCGCTGGCGCAGTGGTGCTAGTATTCGCTTTGCTAGCGGAGGTCCCGGGTTCGATCCTCGGTAGGAAAATTGTTTTTTCTAATTTGTCTGGTGGGAGGCTTCGGCCGTAGCTAGTTACCACCCTACCAGCAAAGACGTACCGCCAAACAAAGAGATTTGTGATACGATGTTGTGTAGAAACCGTAAGGGGTATATCACCTCTTAACAGATTAGCGCGCTTCCATCTTATATTGTATCATCACTTACTATCAGGTGAGACTACAGTCAAGCGCTGATCTGTCAGCAATAAAAAAAATGCTAATTCGTTTGAAGGTTAGGTAGTTTTAATATTTACAAACAACATATGGCATTTTAATTTTCCACTTGTCATTTTTAATATTGACAAAAATCACGTGGCATTTTAATTTACAATTCGTCATTTAAGATTTCAATGACAATTTAATTAATTAAATTCCCAACATTTTTTCTTCCTAAGCTTGTATCAATATAAACAAGACTTAAAAATTAGTTTGCCAAAGAAGTTTCGCTTCTGACATGTGTGCTTTACGCACGCACTTTTCATTTTTTTTAATATTAACCAATTGAAAGTCGTCTTGGATGTGTGTTTATTAGTTTAGAGAGTACATTTAGTAACTCATTATAAATTGTAACTATAAAAATAAATACAAAATACCCGACTGAGTTTGTTGTGAGCTCTTCTCAGATGAGGGCGCTACCACACCATCATTAGCACACCAGCATTAGTGTGTGGGAAAAAATATATTTGACGATTCAAAAGTTTACAATTACTTTACATTTATAATATATATTCCTTTACAGGGTACAGGCCTCCTTACTCATATTAGAGATTTTCACTCTCATAGTCAGATGTTACGGGAATCCGACATGAATGGAGAAAGATTAGCAAAACCGACTGCTTAACGTGCTCTCCGAGGCACGGGGGTGGAGCACACCGCCGACTTCCTAACTTCGGGCAAATATTGAGAAAACCTCAATATCGATTCGAACCCAGGAACTCTAGTTAACTTAGTAAGTAAGTTAGTAAGTAAGTAAGTAGCAGCCATTTAACGCCCCACTGCTGGGCACAGGCCTCCTCACTCCGAGGAGCGAGGGTTTTTAGAGCATAGACCCACCACGCTGCTCCAGTGCGGATTGGCAGACATTGTACACAAGTGCACTCTACAGTACAGAGATCAGGCGCAGGACCGACGGCTTAACGTGCTCTCCGAGGCACGGGGGTGGACCACACCGCCAACTTCCCAACTTCAGGCAAATATTGAGAAAATCTTAATAGAAACCTCAATATTGATTTTTGAATTGGCCCGACCCGGGACTCGAACCCAGGACTTCATGTCTGTAGTCGATTACTATAGGATAACTAAGATTAGTATAGGATATCAATAAAATTTGTATAATCTATCGGTTTTTGTCGTAGCACTACACTGTATTTAGGTCGGGTCTGGTCTAGATTATGTATTGAATGGTCTAGATCATACATTAGACAATTATGTAAACAGTAAGATTAGATTGTATAATTGTTCGCAATTACTGCTACCACCGCACTTAATTTGTAAAAAAAAGCATTTTGATCTGGTCTGGTCTAGATCATATATTGGACACTACACTATTAGTATTGGATATCAATAAATATTTGTATAATTATTCGATTTATGTCGCATCATCATTACAAGGGATTTAGTTCGGATCTGGTCTAGTCTAGATTATGTATTTAGTGGTCTAGATCACATATTGGATAAATCTGTAAATGGTAAGATAAGATTTTATATTTTTTTCATAATTAGTGTTACAACTGCACTGAATTCGTAAGAAATGCATTTCGATCTGGTCTGGTCTAGATCATATATTGGACAATACTATAAATACTAAGATTAGTATTGGATATTAACAAATTTTGTACAATCTTTCGGTTTTTGTTGTAACAGTACTACACGGGATTTGGGTCTGGTCTGGTCTAGATTATGTATTGAGTGGTCTAGATCATATATCAGATAATACTGTAAATAGGAAGATTAGTATTGGATATCAACAAAATCGTTTGGTTTTTGTCGTAACAACACTACACGGGATTTGTGTTGGGTCTGGTCTAGTCTGGTCTAGATTATGCATTGAGAAACACCGTCAAATTATTGACAATCCTTAATAAATAAGGTAATAGCTCATAGTTACTATAATGATTGTATATCACGCTGTTTTATCATCCCACTGCTGGGCACAGGGTTTTTAGAGCATTTGTATGTGAATAGATAGATAGATAGATAGATAATATTCTTTATTGAACACCACGCTAAAAATAGATGTACAATTACTCAGTTAAGGTACTTTTAGTGTGCAATTGGGCGGTCTTATCGCTCATTAGCGATCTCTTCCAGACAACCCTGGCGTTAGGGAACCCGTCAAAAAGAAATAGTGTTTTATCTCTGTTCTGGTCTGGTCTGGTCCGTTCAAAACCGGCGCTGTCTTTCCACAGAAAAACCGTAACAAACAGACATACACACAAATTAAAGTGGTATCCCCAATTTAACCACGAATCGAATTCGTACATAAAGACAGTCTAATTTTTATATTAAATACGTAATCCTAAAACGCACACTTACAACCCTCTATGTGTTTGTCTCACGTAACATATACAGGGTGAATGTAAAAAGTCGTAATAAACTTTTTGGTCGAATCGTTAGTTTATTTGTAGGAACGGGTAATTCGAAGCACATATTATTATTGTTATATTGGAGTAAAGCAACTCTCGCACAAACGCGGGAGAAAAGGAAATCCTAAGCGTTTATTATTGAACTATCGAAACCCTAAACTCCGAGAACAATAAACTGATATTAATGTCACATTGAACTAAAGCAACCGTCGCGTGAAATTTTGGGAACGGGAAATCCGAAGCGTTTTTTATAATTGTCACTTTGAACTAAAGCAACCCTCGCGTTAAACTCTCATTAGAATTTCCAAGGATTAGAAATTCCAAGCGTTAATTACAATAGTATTCTTTTAAATTAAAGCAACCCTGCAATCAACTTATGGGAACGGGAAATTTCGAGCACGTAATATAATTGCCCTTTTAAACTATAGAAAACTTAAACCTCGAGAACAGGAAATTTCAAACACATAATATAATTCATAAATATTGAACTAAAGCGACCCTCGCAAAACCTGTGGGAATGGAAAATTCCAAGCGTTCATATAGTTGTAATTTTAAATTAGACCAACTCTGGACTCAAGCTACGAGAATGGGCCATGACACGAGCATATTTTAACTGATGTAACCCATACAGAACTAATGTAACCCTCGCGTGAAACTTGGAGAACAGGAAATTCCAAACGCATATTTTAACCGCCATATTGAACTAAAGCAATCATCGCATAAACATGGGAGAGCAGGAAATTCCAAGCGTATATTGTAAGTGTCATTTTGAACTATAGAAACCCTAGCATAAAACTCCGAGAACAGGAAATTCCAAACGCATATTTTAACCGTCATATTGAACTAAAGCAACCATCGCATAAACATGGGAGAGCAGGAAATTCCAAGCGTATATTGTAAGTGTCATTTTGAACTATAGAAACCCTAGCATAAAACTCCGAGAACAGGAAATTCCAAACGCATATTTTAACCGTCATATTGAACTAAAGCAACCATCGCATAAACATGGGAGAGCAGGAAATTCCAAGCGTATATTGTAAGTGTCATTTTGAACTATAGAAACCCTAGCATAAAACTCCGAGAACAGGAAATTCCAAACGCATATTTTAACCGTCATATTGAACTAAAGCAACCATCGCATAAACATGGGAGAGCAGGAAATTCCAAGCGTATATTGTAAGTGTCATTTTGAACTATAGAAACCCTAGCATAAAACTCCGAGAACAGGAAATTCCAAACGCATATTTTAACCGTCATATTGAACTAAAGCAACCATCGCATAAACATGGGAGAGCAGGAAATTCCAAGCGTATATTGTAAGTGTCATTTTGAACTATAGAAACCCTAGCATAAAACTTCGAGAACAGCAAATTCCAAACGCATATTTTAACCGTCATATTGAACTAAAGCAACCATCGCATAAACATGGCAGAACAGGAAATTCCAAGCGTACCTTATAAATTATACTCGAAGCAACTTAAGATACAACCTATGAGAATGAGCAATTATAATTGTCATTTTGATTTTTTTTTACTCATAGCACTAACCTGAGGGAACAGGAAACTCCAAGCGTATACTGTAAGTGCCATTTTAAACTTCAGTAATCTTTAGAAACACCCTGTATATCACACGCAAACAGCCGCAATCCGAATTGATAGCGAACGATCTATTCGGTGCAACAACCCTGAACAAGGGCGGCGTGCAGAATGCCTCGAAAAATACTATTATTTTAATTGTATAATCCATCAATTGTTCCCCGCGTTGTTTCTCTCACGCGGGAATATGAGAAATAGTGAAATTCCAAGCGTATTATCGTAATATATGACTCAACCAAGGTACGTCGGTTATGTGCTCAGCAGCGAGATTGGATGAAGGCTGGTCGCCTTCTTTGAGGGGGTTATCTCATAGAAGGAGAGGAAGAACGCAGCAGAGGTTACATCTGTCAAAAGGTGGAATCCAGAGGAATAGAAGATGCGCTTTCACACGTCTTCTGTGTTCTTAAACTGTAGTGAGTGCTGGTGCCTTGGAAGCAGGCTTTGAAGAGGGAGGGGAAGACCATTGCCGAGGCCAAATCCGTCAGAAGGAGACCGTGGAGTTGGAGACGCTTTTGCACGTCTTATGTCATATTAAACTGCAGTGATTGCAGATGTTCTGGAAACAGGATTTTAAGAGGGGAACTGCTGCAGAAGCCACATCAGTCCGAAAGAGGAAACCGGGGAGTAGGAGACGCTTTTGCACGTCTTTTGTCCTCTTAAACTGTAGTGAGTGCTGGTGTCCTGGAAGCAGACTTTGAAGAGAGAGAGAGGAAGACAGCCGCAGAAACCACATGTGTCTGAAAGAGGAAATCGGGAAGTAGGAGATGCTTTTACACGTCTTCTGTCATCTTAAACTGTAGTGATAGCTGGTGTTCTGGAAGCAGGCTTTTGAAATAGGTGAAGGAGACCATTGCAGAATCTGTCCGAAGGAGGAGATCGAGGAGTAACAGATGCTTTTGCATGTCTTCTATTGTCTTAAACTGTAGTGATTGCTTTGCAGAGGTTAAATCAGTCAGGAGACTGAGGAGTAGGAGACGCTGTTGCACGCCTTCTGTCATCTTAAACTGTAGTGATAGCTGGTGTTCTAAAAGCCGGGTTTGAAAGAGAAAACCGGGGAGTAGGATACGCGGTTTCGCATTTAAACTGCTGTGATTCCAGATATCCAGGGCTCCAGAGAGTAATGACTCCATCCTACCTTTGGTGTCTCTAGTGCTCCTGGTCAGGATACGGAGGGTCCCACTAAGTTTCAGTGGGTATGCTCTTCTGTAGCCAGTCATGGTTGAAGGTATACCTTCGGACGGGTTGCGTAAACGCATTTCCCAGGGGGAAAAGACTGAACCCAACCTGGTGAAGGATAGCAACTAATTTATAAACCATCTGAATAACTCCCGATCCAGTGGGAATATATAAAAATACGTACCTTTGGAATAAACGAATTCGAGAATAATTCCAAAACTACTGAACGGATTTCGATGCGGTTTTCACCAATCGATAGAGCGATTCACGACAAAAATTTATGTGTATATTTCGTTAAAATTATTTCTAATTTAATGGAAATATAACGATAAATGTTGCAAATGTCGGAAAAAAATCTAGCCATTTGTTAGCTTTTTTGGTAACACAGCCTTATCACTTGGAGATACAACAAAACAATGTATGATGGAAATATTCCTCTATTATAGATCCACAAAAATGTCTAAATAGCATACATCTATCTTCTAAGGATAACTCAGTACATCCATTTTAATTATTTAGAAAACGTTCACGTTTAGAGCGGCAATTGCAATGTAATTTAAATAGATAGACATGATTTTTTATATCACATAAATAAAATGGGATCCTAAGAAGGTATTTTGATAAAATTTTAAAAGCAAGCAACGCCGGGCGCGAAGTTTGTTACATAAAAACGTAACGCATCACCATCTCCGCTCGCAACGCAACGATTAAAACAGACCGGCTTTTAATAGGCGTCATTAAATGGACATTAACATGATTATGTGTGTTTACTTTTTTTTTTTTAATTTAATCATTTGGGTCGCCATATATTATATTCCGTAGTGCCGTGGGAGTTTTTTCGTTAAATAGAATGGCAACTTTCTTTAAATTATCTGAAGTGAAGCAAGAAAAGACACAGAAGACCTTGTAATCATCTATGTTATATACTAATCAAACGAGTTTCATATCAACAATACTTTACTAAAAAGAAAACTAACAATGAAACATAATCAGCTGACGCTCGGGTCAAGGACCGCACGCGGCCGCTGTCGGTGTGTCTGAAACGTCTCAATGGCCGCGCTCAGGCCTAGACCCGATGCGTTCAATAACGCAGCGGTTTTTCACAAATTAGCGCCCGCGTGCAGTCACTGACCCGATCGTCAGCTGATTGTGTTGCAATGTTAGTTTTTTTGTTTATGAAACTATCATTTCATTTAGCTGATCACAAGTCATTATTTTATAAATAATAATCAAAAGTCTGATGTCGCATTACAACGAAAATAGGATGACGCGAAATGCTTTTGTAAATCAGCCAAGGCCAATATGGCGGCGTCTATGGCTTGCCTTTGCTGCTGTAACATCAGCTGATTGTATTTCATTACTGGTCTTTTATTTCAGTTTAGTTTCATATATGTACTAACATGATGGAGCGTGAATAAAACGTTTTAAAATAGAATATTACCAGTCAAAAGTATTGGCGAGACGTCACGTCTCTACATTCAACGTTCTTCAAGGTGGTTTTAGGTTTTTTTTAATACAATTTTTAGTGAACACGATCAGCTGACGCTCGGGTCAATAACAGCACGCGGCCGCTTCGGTGTGCGTGTAAATGAAACGATTAAACTCAGCGAAAGTGCGGAGAGACCGCACGCGCCTTGACCTTGAACACAAAGGTCGACGTTTCTTTTACACACACCCTGGCGGCGGCCGCGTGCGGTCGTTGACCCGAGCGTCAGTTGATTGTGTTTCATTGCTGGTTGTTATTTTAGTAAAGCAATGTCTTTTCTATGAAACTATCGTTACAAGATGGAGCGTAATTAATAGTTATAAAACGTTTTAAAATAAGACGTTTTTTTTTCGTCCTGTCAAGAAATGTGTCATTAGTCGAGATAAGTAATTGTAATCTCATCTGATGGTATGTGATGACATCCTGCCATTAAACAGAGTCTCGTACGTTTGTCTCGCTCTCTCCATACGGCGGTACCGCGTGTGTGAGTGAGACAAACGCATTAATAACAAACTAAGAAAAAAAGAACTGGAAAAACTTTATAATGCTTTTATCATCACAAAAAAACGATGAAACGCTTATCTAATAATAAAGTTATATATAAAAGAATTAAATGTAGAAATAACAGAATAGGACAAGTGTAATTTGTGTGAACGCAGCTTTACCGATATAAATTCTCTATAACGCAAAGTGGCGGCGCGGGCGGCGGGAGGGGGACACAGGGCCGCATCCTGGCGTTATTTATATATTTATAACACGAAAATTATATGTCCCTATATCTGTTAAATAATTTAAATTCAACCTATTGTATAATATACACATGTCAGAAGAGAAATTTCTTTGACAAATATTTAAGTTTCTTTTATATTTATAGAAATATTTAGCTTTAGGTTGCCGAGGCTTAGGGGGAGGGAAAAAGGGAGGTATGTCAGGAATTTAATATGGAAAATAGTGTATTAAACAACGAGTGCCAAATTAAACTGCACGTAATATTTGTGAATATTAAAAGTACCTAAATACTCCGCGCATCTTCGTGACGCTAATCACGCGTTTGACTCTTTATTTGTATAGATAGATATTTATTTGTAAGACGACTGTTTATTTGTAAAGGTGACTGTTTGTGTGTCTAGACGACTCTTTATTTGTAAAGACGACTGTTAATTTGTATAGACGGCTTTTCATTTGGATAGATAACTGTTTATTTGTAAGACGACTGTTAATTTGTAAAGGTGACTGTTTGCTTGTATAGATGACTTTATTTGTATAGTCGACGGTTTATTTGTGCAAACGACTCTTGTACTAATTGTATAACGAAGTTGCAATTGAGGGATATGACCTTGAAACAAGATTCAGGTGACGCAGACAAAACCACGTGCATTTAACCGATTTATCCTGTATTATGCATTAACAATATAGCACGGCATTTGTAATACCACCGGGAAATCAATTAACTTTCGATCCTGTCGAATAATTGAATACTTGGTGTTAGTACACTCGATATAACACCTGGTTTTACACGGGTTTACGAGTATATTATAGCTTAAATGTAACATACATTCGACGCTTACGTAACTTTAACAGCCGCTGTGTCTCCGCTTGTTAAATCGCTGATATCTTCTAAGATATCCATTTTAATAAAACACTGTTAAAGGCAGATTTGGTCTACATGAAATATACAATTTATGTAATATATAGAATTGGACGAGAAATAATATTGTACTGTATAAAATAGTATGTTAAAAACACATGTATTTTTTGTAATATGTAAAAGATAAAAATGGCCACTGTGGTTTATCCTTTAGAGATAAATATATACTATTACGGACTTTTTTTAGATCTTTTTATGATATTCAATTGCGTGGAACATTGATTTGATTTATCTCGTAAGGTTTAGTCAGCGTTTGCGATTTAATCGCACAGAAATATGTTTGTTACATCACATTACAAATGTTTGTATTGTTCGTATTTCCTGTACTGTAATATGTATGTTTTATACACGTAATCCTTCCTCTTTGATCGCTCTATCTATTGCTGGAAACTGCATTAAAATCGGTTGAATAGTTTAAAAGATGAGCACATACAAACTATACCTCTTTATGATATATAGACGATGTAAATATCAATAAATTAGCAATTGAATAGTTACGGTACTCCGTTGTGAATATAATGAGAACTATCAAAAGCTATAATATCTTTATGCTTAAGGTAAGGTTATACATAAATTATATTGATCATAACAACGTCTACCGGCTTTATAGGTGGAGTATAAAATATTTATTATCACTAAATATGTCAATGTTAAGTAACTACATATTTTCGTGTAACATACATATGTTGATGCAATTTTATGGTTATTATAACGTGATTATAAAGGCTAGATATACTCCACGATGTTGCCAGCGTACTTCTCGATCCCGTAGTAATATGAGAAAACCTATTCTTAGTGAGAGATTACGTTGTGAAAAGAATATGCAAATCAATCGCGTTGTTGCCGAGTTTTTGGTTATATATCCTGATCCTGTGAGAATACGGAGAAACCCGTTCGTAGTGAGTGTGTACGTTGCAACATGAGTAAGTATGCCAAATTTCAAGTCCATCGAACATGTAGTTTCGAAGATATCGTAATAAATGAGTGAGCGGTGACTTCGCGTAAATATTATAAAGCTGAAGAGTTTGTTTGCTTGCGCTTATCTCAGAAACTGCTGGTATGATTAAAAAAAATCTTTTAGTGCTAGATAGCCCATTTATCGAGGAAGGCTTTAAGTTATAAAACATCACATTACGACCAATAAGAGCGGAAATAAATTGAAAAATCTTGCAAGAAGCGGGAAAATTTTGCTCCTTTTGAGAGCTTCAGTTGCGTGCGCTGCGTAAACGGTTAAAGTTACGTCAAAATCATGTACGACAAAGTTATTCCTCTTTAAAAGTTCTATAAAATAGTCTAAAACAGCATATGTCTATCTCTTAAGAATGGATCACTATAACAGTTTTTAGCAAAACCGATAACGTAAAACTGGACACTAGACTGAGTTTTTGTGGGCTTTTTTCAGAGCAGGAAGTGGAAGATCCTACATCACTTTAATGTTAAGTCGTTCTTTAATATCATCATCATCATCATCATCAGTCATACTTTGTAAATAATATATGGAAATAGCAATATTTTACCATTCAAAACTGCTATTTGCAAAGGTTAATATAACGACGTCGGTTATAACAATCGAATGGCAATAAACTACAGTTTGTTCGCGTTAAGACTACAGTGAGTGAGTGAGTGAGTTTCAAATTACAAGGTCAAAGTGACCTTGCGGGAAGTTTATGGATGACCTTATCATAGTTGTTTTTTAAATATTTTTGATTTTTTTTTAGATTTTCAGTTTATTTGCCTTCAGTTTTACTAACAAAGTTATTATTGTGTGTACCAACCCCATTGAGCCGTTATTGCTAAAATAAAGAAATTTATCATTATTATTATTATTAAGTCATACTAACAAGATGGAGAGTAAATAATGCTAATAAAACGTTTTAAAATATGTGTCTTGTACTTTGGTACTCCTAACACCTCGTGTGTATAAATATGGAAATAAAAAATGTAATAAAGCATCGTGTAAATACGTCCCTGGTGAAAGCAGTGAAAGATGAGTGCGGGTCGAAACAGCGACGCGACAGTCTTGATACTCGCACTCGGTATTACATTATTTATTTATATATGTGTATGTAAGTATTTGTATTATTATAAATATATTTATGTAGATAATATATGTATGTCTATTTCTATAATAAGACCGCCCAATTGCACACTAAATATAGTTAATTTTAAGTTGTTGTATTTTTCTCATGTCCTATTACTGTTATGTTCAATATATACATCTATCTATCTACATTACAGTATTAAAACGTTATATTAATCACGACCGATATTACATGGCGTTATACTGATATTGCGCTTCGAATTTCCCGTTCCCATTTTCATTATTACGACAAACTATTGAATGATAATTAAAATATACATTGATATGAATCAAGACATTTATAAGAAGTGGTGCGAGTACTCGCTTTGCTAGCAGAGGTCCCGGGATCAATTCAGGAATAATTTGTCTGAGTCTGGAATAGTGGGAGGCTTCGGTCGTGGTTAGTTACCACCCTACCAGCAAAGACGAACCGTCAAACAAAGAAATTTGTGTTCCGGTACAATACTGTGTAGAAACCACAAGGCCTCTTACCAGATTAGTGCGCTTCCACTTTAAAATGTGTCGCCACTTACCATCAGGTGAGATCACAGTCAATCGCTTCGAATTTCCCGTTCCAATATACTCGAAAGAAACTGTATATATTTATCGAATAATAATTAAAATATACACAGACGCTTCAAATTAATTGTGACCAAAATTTGGTGACGTGACACGGGTATTACGCTTTGAATATCCCGTTCCAATATACCTCAAATTACATGGTGTATATATGATATAATTATTCAATTATATAAGTACACACTTGCATTTAAATTTGAAATATTACACGACATAACATTGGTATTGCGCTTTGAATTTCCCGCTCCCAAATGGTCAAAACAAACTGTATGTGTATTATATAATAATTACAATACATAAGCAAACAAATACACTTAAATAAATCATGACCAATATAAAACAACATTGATATTACGCTTGGAATTTCACTCTCCCATAAAGCCCTAATTACTATTAAAATTACATATATATGTCGGAGTGGAATAGTCTGTGGAATGCTAGCGCCATCTGTCTATCGGCGGGGGGCAGAGTCAATAAGTGGCAGTCCGGCATGTCTCTTGGCAGTTCTCGAGTAACGGTCCGCCAGAGCGGCCGACTATTGAAACTGTCGCGTTCCTAGCTATTATTGTTAATTGATATCGGGAACATTAAGTGATTGAACATTATAATCTGAGTTAGTTAATAAAGCGTTTGATTGCACCAACATTACCCACTAACGCCCACGGTATGGAAATTGAATTATGCATACCATTTATGACGATGTCGGCGGAGAACCCTACGCCCCTATGCTTTATGCTCCTTCTCTCTTATTCTCCGATATATATAATAATATAAATACATAACCATACACACAAACAGTTTCATATTAATTGTGACCAATATTAGGCAACACTAGTAAAAAGCGCTTGGAATTTCCCGCACCCATAATCGAATTGTATTTGGTGTTTTATACAAGGTGTTAGAAGACCGCTCCCGTAAACGGAGACAGACGATAGTACTAATCATACCATTGATGATGGGACGCTCCATCATATTAGTACAGCTGAATGAAACGATTGACATAAAAGCAGCGAAATACGAAATTAAAAACAGCAGACGTTTAGCGCGCGTCAACGACCTCTAGCTGCCCGTACGCCTGCAGCTGGAAGTCGTTAACCCGGGCTTGCCCGTATAATAACTAAAATATACAACTAATATGACCAATACTGATATAACACAGGACAAGGATCTCGGGTTCGATCCCTGGTAAGGAGAATTTAGAAAATAACACTCTCTAATTTGTCTGTGTGGATCTGGAGGCTTCGGCCGTGGCTAGTTATCACCCTAGAACCAAGCAAAGAGATTTGTGTTCCACTGCAATGCTGTGTAGAAACCATAAGACGTAAATTGACTCTTACCAGAACAGCGATACCATCTTATATTGTATCACTTACCATCAGATGTGATCACAATCAAGCCGAAACCTGTCCGTATTAGAAAAACCTTGAAACAGTTCTTAATCCAATTATAAAAGCACTAAATGTAATCGTAAACAGACATCTATAATAATGGGTACATCGACTTTGTATGTTTATTTTAGAGACTGTTGTATTATTTCAATGATATTTATTCATGTCAGGGTTTTTTATGGCTCAATGTGATGTCAATTATACGTTCTTATACAAACTAACAGCTTTTTTTCACAGCTAACCTATTTAATATATATTTTAAGTTTAAATTTCAACTACATATAACTTTTATTTCAACCATATTTATATTTTAAGGGCATTACGATATCTCCAAAAACTACATGTCCGATTTATTTTAAATTTGACACAGTTACTCCTGTAGTAACGTAGACGCTCACTAAGAACGGGTTTCCCCATACTCTCACTGGGTCGTAATATATAAACGAAAAACTTACTGAGATAAAACTATTATACCTTAAACGTATAACTATACAATCGGCTTGAAATTCAACATATTTCTTTCGCTACGTAGACGCTCACTAAGTTTCTCTGTCTCATTGAGAATACACGGGTAACACATTTGAGAACAGTTAGTATTTGATACATCAAGAGTTTTAATTTTATTTACATTTAAATGTAAGTAGACTAAATTGCATGGGTCAGCTAGTTACATATAAAATCAAATTTAATTTCCGAAAACTAGGTTTCATTTTAATTCTAAATCATTTTTTTACATTTAAATGTACGTAAACGAAGTTGCAAGGATCAGCTAATTATAATATTAAATCCAAGTCAATGTCCAAAAATACGACTGATTTCATTTCTATTCAAAATCACATATTTTACATTTAAATGTACGTTGACGAAGTTAAAACAATCATCTCGATAACAGGTTTCATTTTAATATTCAAAAATTATTTCTTTAACATTTAAATGTACGTAAATGAAGTTGCGAATATGAGCTAATTATAATATAAAATACACGTTAATTTCCAGGTTTCATTTCAATTCAAAATCATAATTTTTGTATTTAAATGTACATAAACGAAGTTACCAGGATCTAGTTAAATGTAAAGTTCAAATTAATCTCCGGGTTTCAATTAAATTTCAAATTATTTTTTACATTTAAATGTACCTAAATGACGTTGCAAGGATCAGCTAATTATAATATTAAATCCAAGTCAATTTCCAAAAATACGATTGATTTCATTTCTATTCAAAATCATATTTTTTTACATTTAAATGTACGTTGACGAAGTTACGAGAGTCATTTCGATAACAGGTTTCATTTTAATGTTCAAACATTATTTTTTAACATTTAAATGTACGTAAATGAAATCAGCTAACTATAAGGTTTTATTTCAATTCTAAATCATATTTTTTTTACAATTAAATATCCGCGAATTAAGTTGCGAGAATCAGTTATTTAAATAAAATATCCAAGTATCAAACACGTTCAAGTCGCTCTAAGCAACTGTTCACGGAGTACAGAGTTTAATAAACAAAAGGGTGTAAGTGCCAAATTGTTCGAAACCTCCCAAACGAATTTCGACCTTAACTGAATGTAATAAAGATGAGAATAGAATGTATGTTTGTCTAACTTATTAATGCTGGTTTATATAGAATTTGAAGATTAGGAAACCGTGTTTTTTTTTGCCTTTATTTTTAGAGGTCTTTTTATTTTGAACACGCTGTATACCGCGGCTTTGCTTGGGATTTATTGTATCTACATTAATTTGGATTAAATCGTCACACCTGTAACGAAAATTTGTACTTTCGTCGCAGTTTTGAGTGACGAATGATTTGTTTAGTTCTCGTACCTCAAATTTTCGACGCGTATGCGTTTCGTTCATATGTCTAAAGTGCCAAATTGCATTCCGATTAAATAAATACGTAATGCTTCAACTTTGCGACGCACGCGCGCTTCATTTGTATCCAAAGAGTGCCACATTGCTTACTTATTAAATAAATACGTAACGTTTCCAATTTTTGACGCATGCGCGCTTCTTTTATATGTGTAAAGCGCTACATTGCATTCAGATTAAATTATGAGTATAAATGCGTGATTACGTAAGCGCTCATGCTTCAACTTTTCGGCGCACGAGCTCTTCTTTTGTAAGTCAAAAGTGCCACATTGCTTACTAATTAAATAAATACGTGATGCTTTAAATTTTCGACGCATGCGCCCTTCTTTTATACATTAAAATGAATTTTAGTGTAGATGATTCAAATTTATGGCGCACGCGCGCTTCTTTTATATATCAAAAGTGCCACGTTGCTATCCGATGAAATAAATACGTGATGCTTTGAATTTTCGACGCATGCGCTTTTCTTTTATACATAAAAAGTGCCACATTGCTTACTAATTAAATAAATAAGTAATGCTTCAAATTTTCGACGCAAGCGCGCTTCTTATTTATATTTAAGTAAATTTTAGTGTTCAAGCTTCATATTTTCGGCGCATATGCGTTTTATTTGTATGTCAAAAGTGCTTTCCGATTAAATAAATACGTAATTTAGTGCGCACGGTTCAAATATTCGACGCACGCGCGTTTCTTATATCTGTCCCAAGTACCACATTGCTTACTGAATAAATATATACGTAATGCTTCAAATTTTCGACGCATGCGCGCTTCTTTTAAAGGAAATTTTGGTGTGCACGTCTCAAATTTTCGACTCATAGTCATTGACTGACTGACTGACTGTTAAAACAAACGCACAAATACACGTACGATGTTAATATTATACTTACATTTAACTCATTTTATCGATTCGGTACCAACTAATAATAGAATGTGTGGTGTTTGCCACAAGAGATAAGCGGGTAAAGTATTTTAAATCAAATATACTTTACTAGTTGTGAACGCGGCTTTATTTTTTTTTTGGGTGACAGGCTATCACTTTCTGCTAACTGCCTCATTGGTCTACAGACATGAGGTCCTGGTTTCGAGTCCTGGGGCGGGCCAATTCAAAAATCAATATTGAGTTTTCTATTAAGATTTTCTCAATATTTGCCCGAAGTTGGGTAATTGGCGGTGTGATCCACCCCCGTGCCTCGGAGAGCACGTTAAGCCGTCGGTCCTGCGCCTGATCTCTCGGATTCCTGTCACATCGGACTATGAGAGTGAAGGAATAGAGAGTGCACTTGTGTACTAAACCTGTCAATCCGCAGTGGAGTACCGTGGTGGGTCGATGCTCTAAAAATCCTCTCTCATATGAGTGCCCAGCAGAGGGACGTTAATGGCCACCTACTAACCTTACTTACCTCATCACTTACCTGTTATCATACCTGATGTTAAGTGATAATACAGTCTAACATGGTACCGCACTAATTTGGAAAGAATTACAATATCTTGTTTTATGCGTTCAAGTTAATCATGACCAGCATGAGATGATATAATATTGACATTGCGCTTTGAATTTCCCGCCCCTTTATACCTCAAGTGCCTGCTCAATGGGACTGCTGAAACTACTTTCATAAAACGTACATTAACGCACAATTAGCTGATGCTCGGGTCAACGAACGCACGCGGCCGGCGCCAGTATGTTTCGCTCAATTTAATTGTTTCTTTTACACGTATACTTTGTATAATAACCAAAATAAACAATCTCTCGCATTCACAACGTTTAATATTTAATATTAGCGCTTGATTGGGATGACATCTGATGGTAAGTGATAGCGAGATGTATGAGTGAATAAAGATATTTTGATTTGATTTGATACAATCTAAGATGGAAGCGCTCTATGAGAAATAATTTACCTGTCACAAGGTAACATATTTTTTTTTGCTTTGTACCTTTTAGCTGGTAGGGTAGTAACTAGCCACTGCCGAAGCCTCCAACCAGTCCAGACTCAGAGTACTTCCACCACTGCGACATCGAGTCACACAAAATTTTCGTCTGTCTGTCTTTACGTTCGTTCTGATTATACAAAACGTACAAAAATTTGATTTTTGATTAATACTTTTTATTCCATATTGTATTAATCTAATCAAACAAAAAGAACAAACATTTGTGTTTTTGAATGTATGTTTGTAACGTTTTCAAACAAAAGCTATTGGAGCGATTTCAAAAATTTTGACGCCATTAGAAAGCTGCATTTTTATGTAGCGACATAGGCTATATTACTTTAATAGAAAAATAGGGATCCGTAATAAAATTGCATTAATGTAACACAAGGTATGAAAAAATTGGCCACATAAAATCTGCCATGGCGTGCACTGCGAAAACTATTGAAGATAGAACAAAAAAATGTTCTACAATATTACAGAAGGTGTTAATATCTACAAAAAAGTCTGCAATACCATCTGTCCAACTGCTGTAGTTACGCCACTATAACTACTTTTTTGCATTTTAAAAGCGCGACAATAATCAAACCATATCATTCATACCTTTGCATTAATCCTTATCCTATTAAATGAATTATTAAAGAACGTTTCAATATCTGTGAAATGGTTTTAAAATTATTAAAATCGGATCACTTCAACCGATGGACGTCCACTGCTGGACATAGATCTCACCTAATGATGCCCACTGTACCCGATCTTGTATGCCGTTGGTCTACCTTGTGGGGGACGCCATTCCAGCACCTTCGATCCCCCAACATCCATCGGTTCGGTAAACTATGTGCCCAACCTATCGCCAGTTCAGCTTCGTGATCCTTAGGGCTATGTGACTGTGGTTCTGCTACGGATCTCCTCATTTCTGATTTGATCACGTAGAGAAACTCCAAGCATAGCCCTCCCTCTCCATCACCCGCTGTGTGACTTTAAGCTTTCGAATGAGCCTCATAGTCAGCGACCACGTTTCGGAGCCGTAGGTCATCATTGGCAACAAGCACTGTTCGAAGACTGGTCTTCTGAGACTGAGGAAAGATCTTAAAATCGGACATTCCATTCAAAAAAATATAACGCATTTAAAAATGTTTGTTTCACGCCTTGGGTTAAATTATTGCATTTTTATTACGGATCTCTAATTTTTTTTTTAAAGATATATAAACTCCACCAGTTATTGTGTGTGAAAACATTGCAAACATACATACGATAACACAAATGTTTCCTCTATATAATATTAGTTTAAATACTAATATCGCTTCAGCTTATACCTTAATCCCATCGAAACCGGTTGTGAGCAGAATGAACTAGATTAAGGCCATTGGAAGTTGATTTAAGCTTTGGCCAATGTTTGAAATTTTAGGGGTTGGATTTTATGGGGGCCTATTGTTGCTTTCAAACACATTACAACTAAACTGTAAACTGTAAATATTTAGTACCAGAAATCATTTGCCGCGCTGAGCGTACGTATCTACAATTGAAGAACTATAGTATTAATTATAACAGGCGTTGCAACTTCATTTGTAAGTGCCCCATATAAAACATGAGAACGGGAAGTCCCAAGCGTCCCGCGAAGTTTACAACGACTTGGTAAATAAGCATTGATTGGCACATTTTTTATAATTTTCCGATGGCGTTGGAGTATTTCCGCTCGTTATAAACAAAATACGGGAACGGGAAATTCCAAGCGTCCTAAAATGTTTACAAAGCCAATACTTACAATTAAACACAAGCAGCTGACGCTCGGGTCAAGGACCGCACCACTAAACCACAAAAATAATATGTTCGGGTCAAGGACCGCACCACTAAACCATAATAATAATACGCTCGGGTCAAGGACCGCAGCACTAAACCACAATAATAATAAGTTCGGGTCAAGGACCGCACCACTAAACCATAATAATAATACGCTCAGGTCAAGGAGCGCACCACTAAACCACAATAATAATACGTGGTTTAGTGGTGCGGTCCTTGACCTGAGCGTCAGCCGATTGTGTTTCACTGTAAGATTTTTGTAGTAAAATATTTGTATATCCTTTCATCCAACTGTTCTAACATGATGGAGCGTAATGTGTACAAAAATATGATTTTTACCTTCCCATCATCAAAGGTGTCATTAGTACTATCGTCTGTCTTCGTATCAGCAATTGAAAACACCGTGACTTTACATAAAATATTCAACTACCCACGATATATTATACATGTAGACAATGGTAATTGAATGTAAATTGGACTATATGTGTAGGCAGAGAGTTTGTCTGTTTGAACGCGCATATCTCAGGAACTACTGCATGTAATTGAAAAAAGTTTTCACTGTCGATGAGCTCATGTACCGAGGAAGCCTTTATGCTACATAACATCACATCACGATCAAAAGGAACGGAGCGACAATGAAAAACGTTGCAAAAACGGTGAAAATCTACTCCTTTTGAGAGCTTCAGTTGCGTGCGCTGCGTAAACGGTTAAAGTCACACAACAAATATGTATGACGGAATTGTACCTCTTGAAATATTGTACAAAAAAGTCTCAGATAGCGTATGCCTATCTTTTAAGGTTGACTCACTAAACATATTTTTATCACATTTTTCATTTCATGTGTAGAAACCATACTATTCACCCATAAATTACCCCTTACCGTCTTAGACTGTATCACCACTTACCATCAAACGTGATTACGACAAAGGTTAAAGACAAATGTTTTATACAAAATATTATTCAAAACTCAAATTAAAATTTTAACGAAATTTTTAAGTAATATGTATTTCAAATAAATATTACTCTAAACCCACAAATAATTAATTAAAGTAAATAAAAAAATGCGCAGTATCAAATATATACGCCCTTTTGCAAATGACAGATCTGAATTGTTTTAGTCAAGGCTAAAGTAATATTTGTTTTAAACAAATATTACTCAAAGCTCACAAATAACTAATTGAAATAAATAAATGCCTTGTATAAAGAATGTAAATGGTGGTTTTAAAATGTCATAACATCAATTGTTAATAGAAAAGGTTAAAGTAATATATATTTGAAATAAATATTACTCTAAACTCAAATAATTAATTAAAGTAAATTAAAAAATGCAGTATAAAATAGATATATGGTGGTTTTGAAATTACATTACATCCATTGTTAATAGGAAAAGTTAAAGTAATATATATTTGAAGTAAATATTACTCAAAACTCACAAATATTTCTTTAAAAGAAATGGGCCATATCAAGTATTGTACGTTTGCAAATGACAGAACATCTGTTTTGTTTTATTCAAGGTTAAAGTAATATTTGTTTTAAATATATGTCGGAGAATAAGAGAGAAGGAGAGCATAAAGCATAGGGGGCGTAAGGTTCTCCGCCTACATCGTCATTAATAGCATCGATAATTCAATTTCCATACTGTGGGCGTTGGTGGGTAATGTTGGTGCAATCAAACACTTAATGTTAGCGGTATCAATTTACACAAACTCATTAATAATAATAGCTACGAACGCGACAGCTTCAATAGTCGACCGCTCTGGCGGACCGTCACCCGAGGGACTTGCGCCTTGTCACTTATTGACTCTGTCTCACACCGATAGACAGATGGTGCCAGTGTTCCACGGACTATTGTACTCGGAAATATATATGTCGGAGAATAAGAGAGAAAGGTGAAGAAGCATAAAGCAAGGGCATAGGGTTCTCCGCCAACATCATCGTTAGTGTGGACCACACTGTGGGCGTTGGTGGATAATGTTGGTGCAATCAAACACTTTACTAATTAACTCAGATAATAATGTTCAATCACTTAATGTTCCCGATGCCAATTTAGACAAACTCATTAATAATAATAGCTAAGAACGCGACAGTTTCAATATTCGACCGCTCTAGCGGACCGTCACCCGAGAACTGCCGAGAGACTTGCGCCGGATTGTCACTTATTGATTCTACCCCACGCCTCAAAACTCAACTAACCAATTAAAATAAATGTGCAAGTATCAAGTGTAGTCGGTCGCGCTATAGCGGTCGGAATCCGGCGTCGCGCGTCGCTTACGAAATGTTATCGCCGCGGTATAAGGAGGTAACTGAAAACACGACACTCAAGTATTAGCCTAATAAATAAATTAATTATTAATTGTATTAATAATTAATTTATTTTATATAAATCACACTATTACTAAACGTGATTTGTTGAATGATACTAAGACGTCACGCTCGGTTATGTTATGTGAAAGTACAGTTGGACTAACGGAACGAAAAAGTCAACTTCACTGCTATATTGTAATTAGTAGGTATTGAATGAGACTGAGTCGTCACGCTTGACTATGTAACGCTTGCGAGAGAAAAAAAAACATTGACTAAATAAGTGAAGGAGTTATTTTCAAAGTCATAGCTATGATGTAATTAGTGGGCATTGAATGAGATTGAGTCGTCAAGCTTGACTACGTAACGCTCGCGAGAGTAAAATAGAGTTATCTAATAAGAAAGTGCGAGTGTTATAATCAACGTCACTGCTATGATGTAATTAGTAAAGATTGAATGAGACTGAGCCGTCACGCTCGACTATGTAACGCTCGGGAGAGTAAAATAGACTTATCTAATAAGAAAGTAAGGGAGTTATAATCAACGTTACTGCTTTAGTGTTAGTAGTGGGTATTGAATGAGAATGAGCCATCACGCTCGAGTATGTAACGCTCGCGAGAGTAAAATAGACGTATCGACTAAGAAAGTGATTGCCATAATCAAAGTCACTGTTATGATGTAATTAGTGGTGACTGAATGAGACTGAGCCGTCACGCTTGACTATGTAACGCTTGAGTACAATAAGCATATCAACTAAAAAAGTGAGGGTGTTATAATCAAAGTCAGTGCTGTAATAAGTGGAGATTGAATGAGACGCAGCCGTCACGCTCGGCTATTAGAACTTGTGAGAGTAAAATAGACTCATTGAGTGAGTCACTGCTGTGTTGTATATAGTGGATTTTGAAAGAAACTCAGCCGTCACACTTTTTCAGCTATTACACAAGGTGTTAGAAGACCTCTTCCGAAAACGAAGACAGGTGATAGTACTAGTGACACCTTTGATGATGGGACGGAAAAATTATGCTTTTAAAAAGTTTTAGTATTATTTACGCTCCATCATGTTGATACTGATAAATAAAACGATAGTTTCACACAATAAAAAACAGATGACGGGTCAACGAACTCCAGTTGCCCGTCGGCGACCGCGTTCCCTGACCCGAGCGTCAGCTGATTTTTGACGTGTGTTAGCTGGCTTTTTATTTTAATGCTAATAGAATGTATTAAAAGCGTTTTTTCTGTCCTATCATAAAATGTGTCATTAGTACTATCGTCTGTCTCCGTTTTCAGGAGCGGTCACCTAACACCTTGTTAATAAAATTATATTAGTATATTTCGGACGTATTTTTTTTAATAAGTACCGTAAGCACTTTCTCATGAATTTACTGAGAAAGTGTTAATTTTTTTATTGCTGACAGTTAAGCGCTTGACTGTGATCTCATCTGATGGTAAGTGATGCAACAGTCTAAGATGGAAGCGCGCTAATCTGGTAAGTGGCGATATATATAGAGTATACAGCATCGTACGGAAACACAAATCTTTTTGTTTGGCGATACGTCTTTGCTGGTAGGGTGGTAAATAGCCCCGGCCGAAGCCTCCCACCAGTCCAGACTAAGACTGAAAATACAATTTCCTGAATTCGCCCTACCGGTGATCGAACCCAGGACCTCCGCTAGCAAAGCGAATACTCGCACCACTGCCAAACATACAAACATATACATTTGGATAGTTAAATAGAAAGAGACGGCAATAACTCGTTAAAGGCCGCACGATACAGGGGTGCTATAAAAAGAGCCGAGAGCGCGGGTTCGGTACGCATTCTTAGTGATTGCGTCAGGGCACGGACTGTTGTCTTTGTGATATTTATTTATTTATTTATTTATCAGGGTACAATACAATTTTAATAATAATAACAGGGAGGCCGTATGGAAGGAGAAGGAAATGCATGGACGGTTATTCAAGGATCTACATGAGCCTCACGTAAACCGGAAAGCCTCCGTGCAATGGCTGCGCTTCGGGGACCTCTTTGGGGAAACCGAAGGATTTGTTTGTGCGATACAGGATCAGGTGGTTAAGACGAGGAACTATCAAAAGTATATTCTGAACGATGGCACTCACGACATATGTCGAGCTTGTCGCCATCCCGGCGAGTCACTCAGACATGTGCTTTCGGGATGTTCCGCGCTTGCCAACACTGAGTATCTCCACAGACATAATCAAGCGGCCAAAATCCTTCATCAAGAGCTCGCCCTGATGTACGGTCTCTCATCAAGAAGACCGTACATCAGTAGGTACCAGCCGGTG
>JACTOM010000204.1:589036-622047 GCA_015832385.1 Elymnias hypermnestra | reverse complement strand
TATAGTAAAGTAAGTAAGTAAGTTAAGATGTGTATAAGAGACAGGGATTATAATGTTCAATCACTTAATGTTCCCGATATCAATTTACACAAACTCATTAACACTAATAGCTAGGAACGCGACAGTTTCAATAGTCGACCACTCCGGCCGACCGCTACTCGATAACTGCCGAGAGACTCCCGACGGACTGCCACCATTGACTCTGTCCACGCCGATAGATGGCGCCAGCGTTCCACAGAAATCTGCCCTCCGACATATATATTCTTTGGTCAACGGGCGTGATTGTAAAAGTAGTATAATAATAATAATAATAATCATCTTTATTTCGGATAAAAAACATCCATATTTATGTTAGTAACAGAGAGACTTAATACTATGTTAGTAAATAACTAATTAATTATAATATCTTAATAAATTATTTCAATGTAGTTTTGCACTTTTGGTGTATATGTGTGTGTGTTTCAAAACAAAATCTCCCATTTTAGGGCAAGTGTTTTCAGAATACCGTTGGAGCATCCGGCTCATTTTAATGTTAAATAGAAAAATAACGTTCTAACCCGAATCGCAACCATAAGCGTGCAAGCACAGCATGAAATAGTTGTCTGCTGGCCATAAACACATACAGACACACATAAATTATATATGTGCCCACATACATCAGTACTGCTGTAATAAATTCACCAGACTTCTGCCTTTGTCATATAGGCAAACTCATTATCGTTTATTTATTGTATTATGTTATTAATCACTGTCATATTCTAGTGTAATTAATATATTACAGATTAATTAATTAGTTAATTAATATACTCTAGTTATAATCTATGTTTCCTTCTGATGTCCACCCCCCGACCCCCTTTAAATGCGACAAACATTTCAGTAGCAGATATCAGTAGCGTCTCTATTCGCCGGCGGCGTGCTAAGTAAAGCGAGCAAACGAAGCAAACCGAAGAGCATAGGGCTGTCACTCTGCATATATTATTTTATTTATTTAATAATAAAAAAGTTTATGAATACAATGACAAATTATGAATTTCCAGGCAACCTTAAGAAGATTGTGCAAAAGTAGATAGTTTTTTTTTTACTACCCACTGAATGAAATAAAAAAGCGAAAACTTGATATCTAACTAACACTACAATGATAATACAATAATGAATAAGAATATATAGAGTGCAAGAATCTGTGGAACGCTGGCGCCATCTGTGTATCGGCGTGCGGGCAGAGTCAAAAAGTGGCAGTCCAGCGCGTCTCTCGGCAGTTCTTGACTAGCGGTCGGCCGGAGTGGTCGACTATTGAAACTGTCGCGTTCCTCGCTATTAGTGTTAATGAGTTTGTGTAAATTAATATTTATTTTATTTATTATAAGAAATTAAATAATAGATCCAATTAATAACGATATCGGCGGAGAACCCTACGCCCCTGTGTTTTTTGCTTCTCCGTTCTCTCTTATTCTGCGACGTATATTTATTGTAAATTATCTTTTTCAAGGTCAAAGTGGACATTCCAATGATAATTTTCGGGTGATAAAACGCGGGTGGCAATGCCGTACTTTCGTTCCGTGGTGTGTATATAATTTGACATCAAACTGGGTCTGGGCACAGGCCTCCTCACCACCACGCTGCTCGACTGCGGATTGTCAGGCATAGTACACAAGTGCACTATTCTTTCACTCTCACAGCCCAATATGACGGGAATCTGACACGATCGGAGAGAGATCTGCAGGACCGAAGGCTTAACGTGATCTCGGAGGCACATCTTCGGGCAAATATTGAGAAAATCTTAATAGAAAACTCAATATCCATTTTTGGATTGGCCCGACCCGGGACTAGAACCCAGGACCTCATGTCGGTAGGCGAACATGTCATTTTACTGAAATCAAATGTCGAGTAGAAAATTAAAATTAAAACTACCTAAGCTTCAAACGAATTAGCACAAAAACAGAAGTCTCACTTCATACACCTTAAGAATACAATGACAAATTACGAATATACAAGACTTATACAGACAAATTTACAAACAGGCGGTCTTATCGCTAATCAGCTATTTCTTCCAGACAACCTTAAGGAGGAGTTTGTGCAAAAGTAGACAATAAAACAATAGGAAAATAAAGTCTTTTTCAAGGTCAAAGATGACATCACCGTTCACGTGATAATAGTCGGGTGACAATGCCATATTTTCGTCCCATGGTGCGTATATAATTTCTCATCAAACCGGGATCGAAGGTTCGATAAAAACGTAAATTAAAAGTGCGTGTAAACATTAAGACTACTTCAAACGAATTAAGCATAAAAAATGCTGCACATCTTCGTGATGCTAATCACGCGTTTCACTTCAATACTTTAGAGTCGCTCACTAATGTGTTGGTTTAGTAATACTATTCTCATTATATTACACACTTAAAATGTCTTTCAACACAATACTAACGTTGATACATACTAAGAACTGTCACTAGGCGATTATTCCTTCATTTTCCTGTGCTACTTTCTTATACCAAACGCCCCACTCAAAAATAACAAGTCCACCAATCCCAGTCGTCGTGAAAACGACGACTGAACAAGCGCCCACCAAATTTGAGTATAAATAAGTTCTAATGAAAGAGTTGAGTGAATTGTAAATTTTGAGAACGCAGCAAAACGTATTGTCAAACATTTTGACAAATAACAGATGCGCGCGTGCGTCGAAAATTTCAGGCGTGCGGACTAAATTACGCATTTGTTCAATCGGAAGTCAATGTGACACTCGTCACTTAAAATAGCGACGAAAGTACGAACTTTCGATACAGATCGTGCGTTAAGAAGTTTCACTTTAAAAACATATTTTTAGTTTATAAAAAAGGCTTTTTCTCTCTATTCGCAACGTAGACGCTCACTATATTTTTTATATGACTTTTGTTAATTATATTTTTTCATAATAAATTTCACAATATCATCAATAGTGTTTGTGAATAAATTAATTTCACAGACATTGTTAATTTGAACAGCTGTTTTATAGTTGACATTGATGTTGTTTAAATAGAACACCGTCACTTGTTTTGGACAAACGGGTAAAAATGCTCTGAAGGTATAAAGCCTTTAATGGCATCACCAGAGGATCTAAGTTCGATTTCCAAGCAGGGAAATTTTTATTTTAATCATAACACTTAAATGCTACTCGGAATTATGGACGGTAGTGAGGTCGTATTCGTATTACAATACTGGGAAGGTAAAGTATATCATTGAATGTCTCCTAAGCAACCAGAGAAAGGTAAGGTATATCACTGAACTCTGCCTAAACAAATAGAGTAAGGTAAGGCATATTACTACACTCTTTCTAAAAAAACACAGGAAGGTAAGGTATATCACTGAACTCTGCCTAAACAAATAGAGTAAGGTAAGGCATATCACTACACTCTTTCTAAAAAAACACGGGAAGGTAAGGTATATCACTGAACTCTGCCTAAACAAATAGAGTAAGGTAAGGTATATCACTAAATTCTTTCTAAAGAACTAGAGCAAGGTAAGGTATATCACTGAACTCTGCCTAAACAAATAGAGTAAGGTAAGGCATATCACTACACTCTTTCTAAAAAAACACAGGAAGGTAAGGTATATCACTAAACTCTTTCTAAAGAACTAGAGCAAGGTAAGGTATATCACTGAACTCTTCCTAAACAACTAGAGCAAGGTAAGGTATATCACTACACTCTTTCTAAAAAACCACAGGAAGGTAAGGTATATCACTAAACTCTTTTTAAAGAACTAGAGCAAGGTAAGGTATATCACTGAACTCTGCCTAAAAAAATAGAGTAAGGTAAGGCATATCACTACACTCCTTCTAAAAAACCAGAGTAAGGTAAGATATATAACTGAACTCTTAAATAGCTAGACTGATTTTGTTCAATTTTTTATGTTTTCAGGTGAATTCGAAAATGGTTTTAATTCACAATCAGATCCGACACATTACAAATTTACCCATATCTCCACGGTATCATGAACTGCGCGGGTGACACCACCGGGAGCAACTAGTATTTACATATATATATATATGACGGCGCATCCGTCAAAATCAGTCGTCAGGTTGACTTTTAGCTCGTCAAAGGTCGACCTAGCGAAGCGTCATGGTCGATGGTTGCGAGGGCCGCCATCTTAACGGTGTGATTGGAGACGGCGCCCGTGCACCACGTTTGTGACGAATCGCTCTGCATCTGAATGATAGTGGAATCTAGCGGTTAATTAAGTTGGCGTCGTGTTAAATTAGACTGTGCATTATTCATTGGACTGTGTATTTTGATTATTAAACCCTGTGCTGATTAAATAACTGTAATTGTAACAAGGATTTGTGATTTGCTCCGCTCACGCCCACCTGATTTACAACCAACACAAGATGAGTTCTGATGGAGGCTCTCCTGATCCTTCATATATATATATATATATACATATGATGTGTGTATGTTTGTGAAAGTGTATTATATAGTGTGACTATTAACAAGTACCCGGTTTAAATCAAACACTTGAATCGACTATGAATTGGTAGATATTGACCTGTATTGTTGCCAATCCTGTGGAAATACTTGTGAGCGTCTACATGGGGTAAGGTGTTTGTTAAATTTCAAATCAATCGCGAACAGTTTAGTACATGTAATGCTGAGTGTATGTGGTATGGTAAATTACCTTTCACCAGGTTCGCGATACCATAGTAGACTGTATCTCCACTTACTGTTACCAATATGTTGATGATAATGGTGATAACGATTTACAACAGATCCATCAACTAAAGTTAATTTATCTATATATGTTTGGTTTGGGTATACGGTAGCGGGAAATTCTAAGCGCAATATAGATTGTCTGTCGTCAGAAATAAAAAAAATCTGTTCATTGATAATGGTGATGTCGATGTATAAATCCGTTAATTAAAATAATAACATACAATATTCAATTCATTTAAATATAAGTAGCAGTCTATTAAAATCCCACTACTGGGCAAAAGCCTCACAAGAGAGAGAGACAACTGCATAATATATTGCATTCATTTAACTGTAAGTAGCAGCTTACTAACGTCCCACTGCTGGGCGAGAAACTCCCTCCTCACAGGAGAGAGATATATATTTCATTAATTTAATTGTAAAACATGTTAAATTCGCTTGCCTGTGTAAAATTTTATTCATTTAACTGTATAATAGCATTAATTCTCTTAACTATTCAATGTTTCGTTCATTTAATTGTGTTATAAATTTAATTCACTTGACTGTATAATATTTTATTCATTTAACTGTATAATAGCATTAATTCTCTAAACTGATTAATATTTCGTTCATTTAATTGTGTAATAAATTTAATTCACTTGACTGTATAATATTTTATTCATTTAACTGTATAATAGCATTAATTCTCTTAACTNTACATCAATGAACTCCTTCTAAACAACTAGAGCAAGGTAAGGTATATCACTGAACTCTGCCTAAACAACTAGAGCAAGGTAAGGTACATCAATGAACTCCTTCTAAACAACTAGAGCAAGGTAAGGTATATCACTAAACTCTTCCTAAACAACTAGAGCAAGGTAAGTTATATCACTAAACTCCTCCTAAACAACTAGAGCAAGGTGAGGTATATCACTGAACTCTGCCTAAACAACTAGAGCAAGGTAAGGTACATCAATGAACTCCTTCTAAACAACTAGAGCAAGGTAAGGTATATCACTGAACTCCTAAACGACTAGAGGAAGGTAAGGTATATCACTGAACTCCGCCTAAACAAATAGAGTAAGGTAAGGCATATCACTACACTCCTTCTAAAAAACTACAGGAAGGTAAGGTATATCACTGAACTCCTCCTAAACAACCAGAGGAAGGTAAGATATATAACTGAACTCTTAAATAGCTAGACCGATTTTGTTCAATTTTTTTTTTGTTTTCAGGTGAATTCGAGAATAGTTTAAATTCACAATCAGATCCGACACATTACAAATTTACCCATATCTCCACGGTATCATGAACTACGCGGGTGACACCACCGGGAGCAACTAGTATTTACATATATATATATATATATATATATATATATATACACACACATATATGATGTGTGTATGTTTGTGAAAGTGTATTATACAGTGGAGCTTTTAACAAGTAACCGGTTTAAATCAAACACTTGAATCGACTATGAATTGGTAGATATTGACCTGTATTGTTGCCAATCCTGTGGAAATACTTGTGAGCGTCTACATGGCGTAAGGTGTTTGTTAAATATCAAGTCAATCGCGAACAGTTTAGTACATGTAATGCTGAGTGTATGTGGTATGGTAAATTACCTTTCACCAGGTTAGCGATACCACTTACTGTTATCAATATGCTGATGATAATGGTGATAACGATTTACAACAGATCCATCAACTAAAGTTAACTTATCTATATATGTTTGGTTTGGGTATACGGTAGCGGGAAATTCTAAGCGCAATATAGATTTTCAGTCGTCAGAAATAAAAAAATCTGTCCATTGATGGTGGTGATGATGATGTATAAATCCGTTAATTAAAATTATATTATACAATATTTCATTCATTTAACTATAGGTACTAGTCTATAAAAGTCCCACTACTGGGCAGAAGCCTCACAAGAGAGAGAGACAACTGTATAATATATTGCATTCATTTAATTGTTAAACATGTTAAATTCGCTTGCCTGTGTAAAATTTTATTCATTTAACTGTATAATAGCATTAATTCTCTTAACTATTCAATGTGTCGTTCATTTAATTGTGTTATAAATTTAATTCACTTGACTGTATAAGATTTTATTCATTTAACTGTATAATAGCATTAATTCTCTAAACTCTTTAATATTTCGTTCATTTAATTGTGTAATAAATTTAATTCACTTAACTGTATAATATTTTATTCATTTAACTGTATAATAGCATTAATTCTCTTAACTATTCAATGTTTCGTTCATTTAATTGTGTAATATTTCGTTCATTTAACTGTATAATATATCATTCATTTAATTGTACAATATATTTCATTCGTTGAACGTTAACAATATATTAAATAAATTAATTGAATAAAACAAACACCGTCATTGGCAACCCTAGCAGCGACGGCAAGTATGCGCCGATATTTTTTCACTGGAACAGGAAATCGGTGAGTCGAATTACAATGATATTTTTTTATATCCAACTTTTATTATGCATTGTTCGAAACCGGAAATTTTAATAACGTTTAAATATAGAATACTGGAATTAAATACGAGTATCATACAATTAAATGCAGTTTAATGAGTTTGTTTGTAATATAAATGTTTTTGTAATTGAATTTATGATGTATTTTCGTGGAATACGAGAGAAACGAACATAACTGCCTTATACTCAATTTTAAACCCCTAAATGTGTCCCCTAATTAATAATACCTCGCTGGCATAGTGGCGACAGCACTCGCTTTTCTAGAAATCCCAGATTCGATCCACAGTAGGGCGAATTTAGGCAATTTATAAGTCTCAGACTGGACTGGAAGGCTTCGGCCGTGGCTAGTGGCGTAAATGCTGTATAGATATCATAAGGAATAAATTGCCTCGTACCAGAAGTACGCTTCCATCTAAGACTGTAACTAAATATGTAATAATAATCAAATTAAAACAAGCAAACAAACAATATAAAAAAGTATGTCGGAGAATAAGAGAGAATATTATAGAAAATATGATAGAAATTTCCGTACTGTGGGTGTTAATAGGTGCAATCAAACATTTTACTACTTTAACTCAGATTATAATGTTCAATCACGGGAACATTAATCCCGTTATCAATTTACACAAACCCATTCATAATAATAGCTAGGAATGTGACAGTTTCAATAGTCAACCGTTCCGATCGACCGTCACTCGAGAACTACCGAGAGACGCGCCGGGCTGCCACTTATTGATTCTGCCCTACACCGATAGACAGATGGCGCCAGCGAAATGATGGATGCCATAAATGACGATGTTGGCCTACGCCACTATGCTTTATGCTTCCTTCTCTCTTATTCTCCGACATGTTATCGGACATTATATATATATAATCTTTTAGTAATTCCAAAACAAGTTTTTCATTAAAAGCTATGTTTAAAGCGTTTTTACACAAAAACTAATGGACCGATTTGAAAAATTTTTTCACCATTAAAAAGCTGCATTTTCACTGAGCGACATACATTACAAAAAATAGGGATCCCTAAGAAATATGCAAGGTGTGAAAGAAACAAATCTGTTATCGAATCCGCTCCGGAAACTATTGATGACAGAACAAAAAATTGTTCTACAATATTATAGAACGTATTAATATCTGCAAAAAAGTCCCTAATACCATATGTCCAACTACTGTAGTTATGCTACTGTAACTACTTTTTTAAAGTTAATAAAAGCCTCTGTAAAACACTTTTGAATCATTTCCATTCAAAAGATATAACGAATTTAAAAATGTCAATCGAAAGAAAATTGTAACGACCTTTATAACTGGGCCTATACCAAGGATGCCACTGACACCCACCTATGTACCTACTATATTTATTTTTATCAAGCTAGACATTACAGGGCCGATTCAAAAAACTATTGAAATGCTTTCTTTTTAGAAACAAATAGAATTCCGACATCACGTGTCAGAGTTTTCCTTTCTATAATTTATATGTCGGAGTGCAAGAGTCTGTGGATCGCTGGTCCGTGTGTAATAGTCTGTGGAATGCTGGCGCCATCTTTGTATCGGCTTGGGGGCAGAGTCAATAAGTGGCAGTCCGGCCCGTCTCTCGGCAGTTCTCGAGTGACGGTCCGCCAGAGCGGTCGACTATTGAAACTGTCGCGTTCCTAGCTATTATTGCTATTGAGTTTGTGTAAATAAATATCGGGAACATTAAGTGATTGAACATTATAAACCGAGTTAATAAATAAAGTGTTTGATTGCACCAACAAGACCCTTGAACGCCCACAGAATAAGAAATTAAATAATGGATCCAATTAATAACGATGTCGGCGGAGAACCCTACGCCCCTGTGCTTTATGATTCTCCGTTTTCTCTTATTCTCCGACATATATATTCCAGTCATCATCATTTTCTTGCCCTTATTCCACTTTTCCACATTTCTACATTCACACACTTTACCCACATATCCCGTTTCACGTAGTTCATCCACACTTTTTTTGGTCGCCCTCTCTTGCATACATAGCTATCCTCCCTTCTCATGACATGTCAACACCAGGATAGCCTTCCACTCCTTAACTTCTCGGTCACTGGTGCTACTTTCACACTCCATAAATCCATCTCAACATTCGCATCTCCGCTGCAAGCAATTTCCTTTCATATTGTATAAATCAAATATATTAAGGTGTATAAATAAAATTTGTCTATATTTATGTGACAGTATGTATAATAAATGGTTTTTAATTTTATTACACTGCTACAAAAAAAAATTGTCTGTACTCCGGGCGGGTAGATATGTAATCTACATCCACGGATTACGATGGACTTTCCTGAAAATCTTGGAGCCATATCAGATGAGCATGGTGAAAGGTTTATTTTTTTTTATTGCTGACAGATTAGCGCTTGACTGTGATCTCACCTGATGGTAAGTGATGATACAGTCTAAGATGGAAGCGCGCTAATCTGTTAAGAGGCGATATACCCCTTACGGTTTCTACACAGCATCGTACCGGAACACAAATCTCTTTGTTTGGCGGTACGTTTTTGCTGGTAGGGTGGTAACTAGCCACGGCCGAAGCCTCCCTAAACTCGTCCTACCGGGGATCGAACCCGGGACCTCCACTAGCAAAGCGAATACTCGCACCACTGCGCCAGCGAGGCCGTCATCAGGATATAATGCAGATTGAAAAACGCTACAATGGAAAATGGTCAGCAGCAATGCTCGCTGATTTCTATTGGTCAATTTCAAGAAACTCCAATAGAAACAAAGAAAAGGGAAAAAAAACTACAAAATAACAAATTTTCTCAACATATAATGACTAAAATTTAGGATTTTGAAAAGCATGAAAACAAGAAGGAGAAAAAAAAAGTTTTTTTTTTGCAGACCATTATTATCAATGTCGACTCCACGTATTCGCTGCGTGAACTACATCGTTATGTCTCGCTCGCACTTTAATTCCACCAAGGGTTCAGGACGCATTGTGGTGTGTAACTGTTGGAAATATTTTTAAACAATTTTTTTTATTGCTTTCAAGTTAAGGTTAGATTGTAAGCTCATCTAATGGTAAGTGATTATACAGTCTAAGGCGGTACCACTGATGGTGTTTGAATGGTAACCAGCCACGACCGAAGCCTCCAATCTTGAATTAGACTACGCCTATGTCCTATAGGATATCAAAATGATACCCGCGTAGTTCCCAATCCCGTTCAAATATGAATAATTGTGACTATGACTCCCCTTAATTGTTTTTCATTCCTGACAGGTTAACACATGACCGTGTCAACTACTAGTTGACCTAATACGATAGTTGTGTCTCATGTATTATCTATTTCGCGTCACGGCAACTGTCATAACAAACCATGACAATAGAAAAAAAATCAGTTACAAAGTGACCGTTACTAACGGTGCGTAAGTGTGATTATTTGGGTTTCTGATTATACAGGTGACGTGAATAACAATGAAAACCCTTGAGGTGAGTTTTAATTTTTAAAATTCGCGCCTATGATTACAAGACCGCCTTTTTTCACTATTTAAAAGTTTAGGGCAACATGACGTCACACCAGTCTTAATTTGATAAACAAAAGATAACATTGTATAGTTTAACTATTAGCAAACGTTTAAGTCACAAGTCATTCGACCCGCGGGGCAATTGACGCAAAAACGTTTTATAGAACAACTCCATAGTCTCTATGACTAAATTAATAAATACAAGGTCACGGTGTCACCCGTGTACTTCTCGTTCCCGTGGGTATATTGCGAAGTGTCTTTTCTTTCGCTGAGAAAAACTTTTATGCACAAACTTCTATGAGACACTCGGGATTCATCTTTCGCAATTATCCCAGGTTTCCCGGATGAATCCGAGTCAGTATTCACAAAGGACCTACGTCAGTGAGATGAGAAAAAAGTCACATCCGTATATGAAAGTAGTTTAGAACTCAACTTTAACCATAATAATATAAGCCCAATATCGTCCCACGGTTGGGCATAAGCCTCCTCCTATAGAAGAGAGGTCTTTTACAGCTTAGACCCTATAGCATGAAAAAATCCATGTACATTGCAAAAGGGACTTTTAGCTGGTAAATGCTTTTATGCACAAACTCTGGACCTCTCTGACCCATAAATCTGGAGAGTGGGACTCAGTAATACCCACTACAACCCAGCGGAACCCACAACATTTAGCCCTGGTGTCCCGGATGAACCCGACTGAGGATTCACAGATTCAAATATTCGCTGTCCTGTAGCCCTGCTTCAGTGTGACATCTGTCTCACAGAATAGAGCCACAAAATTTCAATGATGATTTCCAGATGAATCCGACCCAGGATTCACGGCGGGAAAACATGTGCAAATATACGCTTCAGTGAGATGACTGTGTAAAAGAAAAGGGTATACTTAATTTCAACTTAACCGCAAATAGTATAGAACTCAATTTCACCCGCCCATCATCATCACCATCACATAAGCCCATTCACGTCCCACTGCTGGGCATAAGCCTCCTTATTCATAGAAGAGTGGTCTTAGCTTTTGCATTCGTGGTTGGTGTTCCGGATGAATCCGACTCCGAATACTGACACATTCATGACGATATCTCCTAAACTATAGGTGCGATTGACTTGAAATTTAGCATAGATATCCCTTTAGTTACGTAGACGCTCACTGCGAACGGGTTTCCTTATAAACCCACGGTAACGGGATTTATAAGCCAAAAACGATCAAATATAACATACATCGAAATCTCCATAACAATCAACTTGATTGCCTTGACATTTGGCACACATGTTCCCTTTGCGATGTAGATTATCATTGAGAACGGTTTCCTCCATATTTACACGGGATAGGGAGTTACGCGGGTAACAAAGTGGGAAACAGCTAGTCTAAATATGTCGACAGTAATACTTACCGGGATACTTTTTTTGCTTTTTATCAAGTTACCGTGTTAGAATATATCATCATTTACCGTTGAATAGTAAGAAAAGTAATTGAATATTAAATAAACAGGCAAACCCGAATGACAACAACAATAGCGTAGAGAGAAATTACCTCGATTGTACATTGATATTTATGCGGCTGAGTACAACGCGGTTGTAACTCGGTTTAACATTATATTATTAAACGTTGAGAAGTACGAGTGGATTGAAATCAAGTGACAAAGTAAAAAATAGCGTGATAAGAGAACGTTGTGGTATAAAAGAAGATGCAGTGATTAAAATTGAGAAAGGTATGCTTAGATGGTTTGGGCATGCAGAGAGAATGAATGAAAGGAGACTGACAAAAAGAATTGAGTGAAGTTTCTACTGGCCGTGGTTTCTACCTACCCCTATGGGAATGAGGCATGATGCTATGTATGCATGTATTAAACGTAAGATTTCAAGCTAGGAGGCCCCCCTATATGATTATTGTAACTTTACTCCTACTTATTGTAAATATAAAACGTCATTCCCTACAGACCATATTTTAAGTAACGAGTTTATATAGAATGTGAAAGGAAAAAAAGTTAAAAGTGCGTGCGTACAAATTACAAATGTCAAAAGTGAAACTTCTTTGGCAAACTAATAAGCCGTGTTTATATTTACATGAATCTAAAAATATAGATTTCCGAGATTTAATTGTCATTTAAATAATAATTGAAATAGTCGAAATTTAATACAAATAATTTATTGAAATCTCTAATGACAAAATGGAAATAAAAATGCCGCATGTTATTTGTAAATATTAAAACTACCTAAAGCTTCAAACGAATTAGCATAATAAACGCTGCACATTTTCGTAACGCTAATCACGCGTTTCATCCGTAAAAAGTTTACCCTTATGTGCCTAACGAAGTTGCACTGCAATAGAAATTAAAATAGAATTTTCAATGAAAAATGAAATAAAAAATTGTTAAGTTTCAATTTAGTAATTAAGTATAATCATTTAATTGTAATTAAATGGTTAATATTTTTTACTCATAATATAATTTAATTGTGTTTAAATTTAATTACTTTTTTATCTAAAAGCACACAATGGGCGCACTTAAATGTAACAATACCACTTTTTATTTTTTTTAATACTTTCATATATATTAAGTGAAATTTGTTACTTTGAAATAACAAACAGACGCTACAAAATACCTATATATATAATATAATATAAATATATATGACAACATTACAATACCACTATTACTGGTTCTATTTTAACAAATAAAAAGATTTGATTTTTTATTTCATTTGTATTTTTTTAATAAAATAAAAAGGCATTAAAATCGGTCAAAGAAGCTCCACTCCAAACCGGTGGTAGATTTGTTACCAACGGACATATAATTAATAATTGAAGAGTCCTTTTTGAGTCAACTTGAATTAAGAGTGTCTTAATTTTATCTCTAAGGGAGTAACTGCTGAGTTTTTTATTGGTTTTTCTCAACTTGTGACGTCAAGAGTGTACGTGTGTCAAGAGAACGTTGTGGTATAAAAGAAGACGTAGTGACTAAAATTGAAAAAGGAAAGCTCAGATGGTTTGGGCATGTAGAGAGAATGAACGAAAGGAGACTGACTGAGATTTTTGAGTCAAGAGTGAACGGGAAAATTGGGAGGGAAAGACCAAGGCGATAGTTCCTGGACCAAATCCAGGACATTTTATAAAGAGCCAGGTCAAGAGTAGTCTAAATGAGAGTGAAAGAAGCGAGGGAGATATGCTAGGATCGTGGCAAGTGGAAGGATATTGTCTCTGCCTACCCCCATGGGAATGAGGCGTGATGCTATATATGTATGTTTTCTCACCTTTGCGTACCGGTAGCTTAGAGAAAAAAACAAACAATAATAATAATTATAATTACAATCCTATACCACTCATGCCAACAGAGCAACCTTTAATATACGCACACAGTAACATCTAATTTTACAGTCACGAACACATAGCGGGCATAACAACAACTGCCGGGCACTCCATACTAATCCCTAACACAATGGATTAAGATTGAATTTCCTTCAAAGGTTCTACGCAGTTACGTCATTTGGCAATTGAAAAAACTCGTATACGTGAGCCGAATATCTATAATAATTGTATTGGAACTTATACCCTATTTGTATAAAGTTATGGTCGAAATTTCTTTGGTATTAAAATTAATATGTAACGTTCCTGTTTCTTAATAACCGTACAATTAAAGCCCAATTTCCTTTATACTTTAAACTTGTATTACAGTTATTATATACCTTATTGTAATAGAAATAGAGTTCAATTTTCTTTGACGTCTCATTTAAAAGTTTATATGTAAATATGCTTTATTTAAATATAGGAATAAGGTTGAATTTCCTATGAATTGATTTGTTTAGTAAATGTGACGTAACACACTCAATTATGCATTTTTTTCGTTTATTTTTTTTAATATTATCTGTTCAGAGGCATAGGTTTTGTAAAGTGGTCTATTTCAACGATTTATCGGATATATTTACTCTGTGTCGCATCCTATTTACTTTTTATTACTATATATTTTTAATTCAACCTTTTAGAGGCATTGGTTTTGTAAAGTGTGCTTTATTTTAGCAATTTATTGGATATTTTACTCTATTTTAATACAATTATTAAGAAGACATGTATAATCTGTTTAGAGCCATAGCTCTATTTTACGATTTATTGGATATTATTACTCTATATTATTTCATTAGTGTGCTCTATTTAAAATATTTATTGGATATTTTACTCTATTTTAATACAATTATTACGGAGACAACTATTGTATAATCTGTTTAGAGACATAGCTCTATTTTACGATTTATTGGACATTATTACTCTATATTATTTCATTAGTGTGCTCTATTTAAAATGTTTATTGGATATTTAACTCTATTTTAATACAATTATTAAGAAGACAACTATTGTATAGTCTGTTTAGAGACATAGCTCTATTTTACGATTTGTTGGATATTTAACTCTATTTTAATACAATTATTAAGAAGACAACTATTGTATAGTCTGTTTAGAGACATAGCTCTATTTTACGATTTGTTGGATATTTTACTCTATTTTAATACAATTATTAAGAAGACATGTATAATCTGTTTAGAGCCATAGCTCTATTTTACGATTTATTGGATATTATTACTCTATATTATTTCATTAGTGTGCTCTATTTAAAATATTTATTGGATATTTTACTCTATTTTAATACAATTATTAAGAAGACATGTATAATCTGTTTAGAGACATAGCTCTATTCTACGATTTATTGGATATTATTACTCAATTTATTTCATTAGTGTGCTCTATTTAAAATATTTATTGGATATTTTACTCTATTTTAATACAATTATTAAGAAGACATGTATAATCTGTTTAGAGACATAGCTCTATTTTACGATTTATTGGATATTTTTACTCTCTTCTTAGAGTTATTATACAGACAAGATTTGTTTGAGTATTTGTTTCTTTTTTATTATCTGTTTAGAGTCATAGCTTTTAAAGTGTGCTCTATTTTAACAATTTATAGGATATATTTACTCTATATTGTGACGTAACACACTCAATTGAACCAACTTTTCGTTTACTTTTTAAATTAACAATATAGAGGCAAAGGTTTGTAAAATATGCTCTATTTAAAATGTTTATTGGAAATTTAACTCTATTTTTGTGCTAAAGTAAATGTTTTTTTTTTTTGAAATCTGTTTGGAGGCATTAACTATTTATATATTATTATTATATATTAAACCTTATTTACAGACGAAAAACACTCACGATTACTTTTTAAATTAACAACTTACGAGGCACAGGTATTTAAGATAAATATTGGATATTTTTACTTACCACTTTTGGGAGAGAGGGTTTTTGAGCAAAGACCCACCACGCAGGTCGACTGCGGAATGGTGGGCTACACGAATCACAGTTAATAAATTAATTGGACGGACAAACTCAAATGATTTATATATGTATGTAGATGGAAGCCGCGACTGGCGTCCTTGGCCTCGATATTTTTTTTTATACAAAACCTTAAGCTGTTTCAATAAAATAAGAATGGAGACTAATACTAAGTTATATAAAGAATACAGTCAGTTAGTCATTTAATTATTATTGGATTTAATCCAGTTGAGTTTTTACTGTTAATAATAATAACAAAATAGTGTCTAAAAAAATTGTCATTTAATAAGGATTTTTTTGTCAACTGTACTTTTGTGACGTCATCTCTTAACGAAGGCATTCTCGACACAGAAGCGGTAATTCAGTTATTTATCTGTATATAGATGGTTAGAATTTTTTTGTCAACAGTTCTTTTGTGACGTCATCCCTTAACGAAGACATTCTCGACACAGAAGCGGTAATTCAGTTATTTCTCTGTACATAGATGGTTCGAATTTTTTTGTCAACAGTACTTTTGTGACGTCACCATTTAGCAAAACCATTCTCTGTACGGAATTGGTAATTCAGTTATTTATCTGTATATAGATGGTTAGAATTTTTTTGTCGACAGTACTTTTGTGACGTCATCATTTAGCAAAACCCTTCTCTATACGGAATTGGTAATTCAGATATTTATCTGTATATAGATGGTTAGAATTTTTTTGTCAACTGTACTTTTGTGACGTCCCCATTTAACAAAACCCTTCTCTATACGGAATTGGTAATTCAGTTATTTATCTGTATATAGATGGTTGGATTTTTTTTGTCAACAGTACTTTTGTGACGTCATCATTTAACAAAACCCTTCTCTATACGGAATTGGTAATTCAGTTATTTATCTGTATATAGATGGTTAGAATTTTTTTGTCAACTGTACTTGCGTGGTTTCATCTCTTAACGAACGCATTCTCGACACGGTATTGGTTATTTAGTTATCTCTCAGAGATATTTTTTTTGTCATCCGTACTTGTGTGACGTCATCTGGTATCGGTCTGCGACGGCATTCTCGCCTAGTCAACTAGTGCAGTATAAAATGTCGCAATACCAATTTACATCAACCGGAACTGAACCTGGAACTGACGCGATAAAATCCGTCTATTTGTCACGCATCAACTTTCTAATATATATAATATTGCATTTCAATTTATCAATATGTATCTCTTCCACGAAACGATAAGGAAATCCGGCCAAATCCGTTCACAGTGAGCGTCTACGTCGCAAATTGAATGTGTATATCGAATTTCAAGTCAATTTCACGATGGTTCATTAGTGAACGTTTTAGTTAATGAAATATGTCAGATTCCGTTCCAATATGAGCAAATCCGTTCCCAGTGAGCGTCTACGTCGCGAATGTAAAGTGTATATCGGATTTCAAGTCAATTTCACGATGCTTCAAAGAGAGAACGTTTTAGTCTATAAAATATATACGAACCGTGGGAATATAAAGAAAACCGTTCCCAGTGAGCGTCTACGTCGCGAATGAAATGTGTATATCCAAATTTCAAGTAAATTTATTAATGAATTAGTGGCTGAAAGTGTTTGCTTATAAAATATTCACGATTACGCGGGAATGTAGGGAAATCCGTTCCCAGTGAGCGTCTACGTCGCGAATGTAATGAGTATATCAAAATTTTAAGCTAATTTAACTATGAATTAGTGAATGAACATGCATGCTTATAAAATATTCACGATTATGTGGGAATGTGAGTTAATCCGTTCCCAGTGAGTGTCTACGTCACGTATGTAACGTGTATATCGAATTTCAAGTCAATTTCACGATGGTTCAATGAGAGAACGTTTTAGTCAATGAAATATATACGATTCCGTGGGAATATAAGGAAAACCGTTCCCAGTGAGCGTCTACGTCACGAATGGAATGTGTTTATAAAAATTTCAAGTAAATTTATCAATGAATTAGTGACTGAAAGTGTTTGCTTATAAAATATTCACGATTACGCGGGAATGTGGGGAAATCCGTTCCCAATGAGCGTCTACGTCGCGAATGTAACGTGTATATCGAATTTCAAGTCAATTTCACGATGGTTCAATGAGAGAACGTTTTAGTCAATAAAATATATACGATTCCGTGGGAATATAAGGAAAACCGTTCCCAGTGAGCGTCTATGTCGCAAATGAACTGTATATATGAAAATTTCATGTCAATTTTGCGCTGATTCAACTTGTGAACATTTTTGCTAATGAAATACATACGTTTCAGTGGGAATGTAGACAAATCCGTTCCCAGTGAGCGTCTACGTCGCGAATGTAATGTGTATGTCTAATTTAAACACAATTTAGCGAATTATAATGGTTATCTCGCGATGATTCATGAAAAGTTTGGGGAAATTCGTTATCATTGAACGTCTACGTCGCGTGTGGACTGTATATACCGAATGGGAAAAACAGTAATGGTCTCGTGATGAGTCAGTGAAGATTTTCGCTTATATATAAACATCCCGTGGGAATATTGAAGAACCTGTTCTCAGTGAGCGTCTACGTTGCAAATGCAATCGGGTAAATAGTCTCTGAGTTTATCGCTGATATATCTCGAATATAAAGAATTATATTCGGGTATCCTCATATTTCCGGGTGAAAAATTACGCGAGTAACACCACCGGGAAAAGCTTGTATGCAAAACATCGAGAGCGAAACCCACAAACCCAAACTTGTATTAAAAAGTTACAGTTTTGTCATAAAACCCAAGATATCGGTCGATTTTATGGGGTCAATGACACTTATATAAGGTAGATATGGCTGCGAGCGAGCGTTTTCACAAAAAAAAAAAAATATTAATCAAAATTATTTACACAACAAAGTCTTTTAAAAGACCTTTTACCCGCCAAAACGGCCTTTAAACGTGTATATGTTAAATGTGACTGACAAACGTTCGGTACGCAACGAGTATACGTTCCACGACCTCATTTTTATTACATTCCTTAATATTATTAATTTTTTTTATCTTTTTAAAAATCGTGAATTAATCAAAATTATTTACGCAACTAACTCTTTTAAAAGACTTTTTGCCGCCAAAACGGCCTTAAAACGAATATATCAAGTGCGACTGACAAACGTTCGGAACGCAATGAGTAAACATTCAAATGTCTTATTATTATTATATTAATATATAATTACTCAATTTAATACAAGTTTTATGTCTAAAAAATTATTGACGCAACAAACTCTTTTAAAAGACTTTTTACTGCCAAAACGGACTTTAAACATGTATATGCTTACTGTGACTGACAAACGTTTGGTACGCAACGAGTAAACGTTCCACAACCCCATTTTTATTATACTCATTAATTATTCAATTTCTCTTTATAAAAATCGTGTATTGATTAATATTATAACAAACTCTTTTAAAAGACTTTTTACTGCCAAAACTGGCTATATATATGTCCACAACAAGTGCGACTGACAAACGTTAGGTAACCAACGAGTAAACGTTTGGCCATATGTAAAAATTCTATCCCCATATCAAGAAACTCAAAATTATTTAATTAAAAAACCTCTTTGGAACCAAATCTGTCCGTTGGTAATGAATCTACCAATGGTTACTTAAGTTTTTCCACGAAAAATATGTAACAAACAAAGTGTTAGGAGATCGCCCCCGAGGGCGAAGACAGACGATAGTACTAATAACACCTTTGATGATAGGACGAAAAAAATCATGTTTTAAAAACGTTTTATTAGAATTATTCACGCTCCATCACGTTAGTACAGCTGAATAAAACGATGGTTAAAAAACATGTAGCCGCAGCCAGTGTGCGTGTAAAAGAAACTACTAAATTGAGCGAAAATGTGAATATCCGCTGCGCCGCGCTGTCGGACGCACGGGTCATCGATCCTCATTAATAAAAACCAGGTAAAGGAAACGATAGTTTTATAAATAATACCTTACTTTACTAAAAAAAACAGCAACAACGAAATACAATTCCGCTGACGCTCGGATCAACGAACAGCCGGTGTGCGTGTAAAATATACGACTAAATTGAGTGAAAGTGTGTTGACCCGTGCGTTCAAGGGCGCAACGATTATTCGCACTTTCGCTCAATTTAGTTGTTTCTTTCACACGCACACCGGCTGCCACCGCGTGTGTTCGTTGACCCGAGCGTCAGCATTTTTAGTCGTGTATTTTTTATGAAACTCTCATTTCATTCAGCTATACTAACATAACAGAGCGAAATAATTTTAATAAAAAAGAACAGCAATGTAATATAAATAGCTGACGCTCGGGTCATCGAACACACACGGCTGCAGCTGGTGTGTGTGTGTGTGTGAAAGAATCGACTAAATTGAGTTAGTGTGGAAATCACCGCGCTCTTAAACGCCTTTCGTTCGTTGACCCGAGCGTCAGCTTATCACTTTTCTTTGTTGTTCCTTTTTTTAGAAAAGTATGGTATATAAATATTTGTGACGGGTATCAATTTAGTAGTTTCTTTAAAACCCACACCGGCTGCGGTCATGTGCGTTCGTTGACCCGAGCGTCAGCTATTTGATTTCTACCAAAGTAATGTATTTTTTATGAAACTATCGTTTCATTTAGTTGTTTGGTTGTATTTTTTTCAGTCATTAGTACCATCGTCGGTCTTCGTTTACGGAAGCAGTCTGCTAATACCTTATATACTCATACGAAGCCAGGGTAGGTTGCTAGTTAATATTATATTATAAACTTTGACAATCTCTGTCCGGAGCTTATCTCTGCGGACATTAAAAAAAGGTATTCACATCGTTCGACTTACAAAATATCATTATTATTACTTTGTTGTACGCTCGCGGGGAAAAGTGCTATCAATAATTAATATATTTATATTTATCCAAGTGCTAGGTGGCTTCGGTCGTGGCTAGGCAGCATCCTTATAATCAAGACGTAGCACCGAGCAATGTTTAATAAAGAAATAGCTAACCTAACCCACAACTTAACAGAGCTGAAACATACAGCTTGCCAGGCGTTATACTCTTATTAAATCGCTGATATCTCCTAAGATATCCATTTTATGAATACAATCTCAAGGGAAATTATAATCTACATGAAATATACAGTGTATATTATATATTTAATTAAATAAAAATAATAATTTAACATATAAAATCGTTTGGTAAACGACACATAATTCTTTGTTATATATAAAAGATAAAAATGGTGGCTGTGAGTTATCTTTTAAAGATAAACATATACTGTTTTAGACTTTTTCATAGATCCTTTTATGATCTACAATAATGTAGTACATTAAATTGATCTATATAGTAAGGTTTGCGATTTAATCGCACGGAAATATATTTTGTTATATTGCATTACAAATGTTTGAATTTTTTATCTTTTCTGTATTATAACATATATGTGTTATACATGTAATGATTCCTATTTAATCGCTCTATCTATTCCTGGAAACTGCATCAAAATCCGTTTGGTAGTTTAAAAGATATATGCGAATAAACATGGGACGCCACTTTGTTTTGGTGGGTTTTTGCTCTATAAATCCTCTTTTATCTGAGTGGGAAGGCTTGTGCCCAGCAGTGGGACGTTAAAACGCTGCTATGTGTCTTGGGTAATGGGAATTATAACACTTGTGTCACTGATTACCTCTCGTTATCAGTTATTTACACAGAACGAACTCGCGATAAGATATACATACACGCTAACTCGTCAATAAGGACAATTGAGTTACACTCGGTATAATACAGATTTTAGGGGGCTTTTTGTTTGATTTATTATAAAAAAACCACGAAAAAATTGAGAAAAAGACTTCTTTTTGGTGGTAACGGGAAAATCCAAGCATCTTCTATGGTTTAAATTATAAATTACACGCAAAAAAGTACGGATGATATTTTCTATGAGAAACCGAAAATAAATTGAGGGGAACTGGAAAATCCAAGCGTACAGAAAACTACACATTTTGGAAGTTATTTAAGAAACAAAGAAAAATATCTGAGAATTTATTACGGGAACGGGAAAATCCAAGCAATTTATGCAGATTTCGTAACTGGTCGTGAACACGTCACGGATTTAGAATTTTTTTTTAATATTCCATCAGAAATGGGAACGGGAAAGTGTAAGCAAACTGGCATATTAAATAGAATATAAATAAATTTTCAAACATCGATATTCGACATGTAAATGAATAAAGTTGAAGCGGGAACGGGAAATTCCTACATCTATATATATTGTGTACCAAAGAAAGGCTTGATACTAAAGAAAACTTAATAAAACTCACTTGTACTAATTTTTCAAATTAACTTAGTTATGGCGACTCCATACCTTTCTATGTCCGAGCGTCCTAGCGTTTTGCTTCAACTAAATCTTACTCTTGACCTATTATTTGAACAAACTTAAGCTCGCACGAGACTAATACTAATTGGTTCTTTTTAAATTCCTATTTAAAATCTAGATAAGCACCTATGAAGAGTTGGAGGTGATTGCTCTGGACACCGTGGAAACCTAGAAAGTCAAATAGATCCATCCTCGCAGCAATTAACATAAACAACAAAGCTCTCCACCTTTTTTTGGGCTGGATTTTTATGCACGACCCTGGGTCAGGAGTGCGGGGTTCAGCAATAGATAAGGTCTTACAATACTGAAACCCAGTGGAACCCCCTTCATCCTTCAACTTTCTCATTTATCCCTGATGTCCTGGGTGAGCAAACAGGCGCTGCCTTACACCCCGTCTCTTCCGGTGATGTGAAGAACTTTCCTACTACAATCTCCCTCTCTCCGAGAGATGATTATCTCATAGAAGAAGGCTACTTTTGTCCAATATCTCTCAGACAGCAATCCACCTGCTACCACCCAGTAATTCATTGTTTTGGTCATATCATCCAAACAAAGCCAGATAACCTGGAGAAGTTGGACTGGTGGTCCGAACAAATAAAGAGGATATCGAGACTCATGCCGCCCATAGCCTTAAAACTAGCCCAACATAATAATCGTCTTTTGACCGATTTCGGCTACAGCAGCTAATCTCACGAGGTTAGCCATTTAGCGCAGGAGATCTTAATCGAAAATCTTAAATCTACTATCTTGACCGGTTGTTACCGATGACCAGTCAGGAACCCTCTTCATCCATTAGTGACTCACCAGGTGTTCAGTTTTCGCATTCTGCGTCGCCTTGTATTCTTCTTTCGGCGGTGAGGGTGAGCATTTATTGCATTCTCCCTCTCTCTCTCGTGGGCTTCCTTCGTAAAAGAAGGCCACTTCCTCCCTCACCATCTTTCACTGGAGATGAGGACTATCACCAGGAGGTCCCCGGCCAATTTGCTGCAGTAACTTTCCAAAGCACCCATATCCGGTCAGAACTGCACCAGTCTGTAGGAAAGCCGTGCTCCCTGGAAAGCCTTTGTTCCAGGATAGCCAAAGGTTCTGCATTTGATTCCCGGCATGTTAAATTGAAGAAGTTCTATATTTTAATTGGAATTGGAGTAGCTTCGGCCGTGGCTATTAACGACCCTAGCAGCATGGATGTGCCAAATTGTGGTCCAATACAGTGTTAAGTAGAAAGCATAAGAAGTAAATTGCTTCTTTCAAGCGAGGATTTTTCACTGCCAAGTTTAATTGGCGATGAGCTTGCACGGAGTCCAGATGCTTCTATCGGTAATGCAATCATATCATTGCTGCATGTAGTGCAGTTGCTTCTGTCAAATCGTTGCTGCATGTAGTGCAGTTGCTTCTATCTGAGATGCTGTCAAATCGTTGCTGCATGAAGTGCAGATGCTTCTTTCTGTGATGCAATCATATCATTGCAGCATGTAGTGCAGTTGCCTCTGTCTGTGATGCTGTCAAATCGTTGCTGCATTCAGTGCAGTACCTTTTGTCTGTGATGCTGTCAAATCGTTGCTGCATGGAGTGCAGATGCTTCTATCGGTGATGCAATCATATCATTGCTGCATGAAGTGCAGTTGCTTCTATCTGTGATGCTGTCAAATCGTTGCTGCATGAAGTGTAGTTCCGTCTGTCTGTGATGCTGTCTAATCGTTGCTGCATGGAGTGCAGATGCTTCTATCAGTGATGTAATCATATCATTGCTGCATGAAGTGCAGTTCCTTCTTTCTGTGATGCTGTCAAATCGTTGCTGCATGGAGTGCAGATGCTTCTTTTGTGATGCTGGCATATCGTTGCTGCATGGAGTGCAGTTGCTTCTGTCTGTGATGCTGTCAAATCGTTGCTGCATGAAGTGCAGTTCCATATGTCTGTGATGCTGGCATATCGTTGCTGCATGGAGTGCAGATGCTTCTATCGGTGATGCAATCATATCGTTGCTGCATGTATTGCAGTGGCTTCTTTCTGTGATGCTGGCATATCGTTAAACTAGGCATTTCAGAGATGGCTTCGTGCACACTGATATCGAAATCTCAAATTCAGCCACATTTAGATAACTCCGCCATCTTTGGGCTAGTGCATCCCGATATCAACTCTTTCCATCTGGATTCGAAGTCGGGAAATACGAATTGTCGGCAACCCTCAACTGACCAATAAGCTGAAGACTAGATCACAGAAGAACCATTAGTTTCCTCTGTGTCTTCTATTATGGAGAGTGTTCAGAGGAACTAATCAAGTAAGTACCGTCACAATTCTACGATCGACCACCTCGTCGTAGAAATTCCACACACACATACACACACACTCTGGACGAATGGCACTCGTCAACGACTCGGTTTGGTCGATGTTTTTTTCCACGTACCTAAAAAATTTGGAAACAACTTCCAGCAGTTCCCCCAAAACTACCACATGCGAACGAAAATCCTACATTCACCATCATCATCGAGTACCTTCTTCAAAACGAAGTTTGGCAAAAAATTCGTCTAATTCGAGCAATCCTTTTTAATTGTGCGTAATTATGACCGCTCTACTCCCGTTTATCCCGTCCATCCATTAAATCGGTCTACCCGGTGTTCTTTTTCCGGATATTCCTTTAGGATCAACCTTGGGTACTCAAATAGGAATCCCCTTTAAAGATGTCTAAAAAAAACCAACTTAGTTTCACTACCCTCAAAACCACACACTCACTCGCATAAATTATCATATAGTTGGAGATGATACGGATTCTTGAGACACAGATAAATCTAATCCAAAAATTAACAAATCTAATTCGCGAAAACCCTCAGTAATTGCATTAAAAATGTCTTCGAAAAAAAAAAAAAAAATTAATTGAAATGAATACAACAGCGAAACGTTTCCATGCATTTCTATGTCCACAACGTTGGAGCACACAGTATTGTGTACTTTGACCGAAAGTCTTGACCTGTTTTTCGTAGAAATAAAAATATATATTTTTTTTAATTAAATCTCATAATTGGACAAGATATTCTGATCGGTGTAAGCCGCGTAGTTCTGAACCCGTGGGAATATGACTAAAACGGTCAATCTCTTCAGAAAGACTTACGATTAAAATCATATTAAAGTAACCATAACTTCCTATGAAAAGGGCCATCTATTCAGAAGAAGTTATGGCACATACAGACGTACAGAAGAATTATAATAACAGTTAACTTTCTAAAGTACCCAATGACGGTTAATCTCTTCAGAAGAAGTTACGAGACATACACACCTACAGAAGGATAATATAGACAGTCAAAATTACGTTAGAGTAAACAAAATTTAAAAAAAAAACATCCACCTGACCAAAAAGAAGTGACGATATATACAGACGTAAAGAAGAATTATAAATACAGTGAACAACAGTTTAAAGTACCCAAAATACAGACCATTTCTTCAGAAGTAGTTGCGATACATACAGACTCATAGAATAATTATAGAGACAGTTCAATTCAAATCAAAACTTCATCAAAAACAGTCCCAACTGCCCAAAAGAAATTATTGTACACACAGACGTACAGAAGAATTAATAGACAGTTAATATCATGTTAGAATAGCCAAAATTACATCTCTTCAGAAGAAATTACGATAGATACAGACCTACCTAACTGCCTCATTGGTCTAGTGGTTAGCATGTTCGACTACAGACATGAGGTCCTGGGTTGGAATCCCGGGTCGGGCCAATTCGAAATCAATATTGAGTTTTCTATTAAGATTTTCTTAATATTTGCCCAAAGTTGGGATGTTGGCGGTGTGATCCGACCCCGTGCCTCGGAGAGCACGTTAAGCCGTCGGTCCTGCGCCTGATCTCTGTACTGTAGAGCGCACTTGTGTACAATGTCTGCCAATGCGCACTGGAGCAGCGTGGTGGGTCTATGCTCTAAAAACCCTCGCTCCTCGGAGTGAGGAGGCCTGTGCCCAGCAGTGGGACGTTAAAAGGCTGCTACTTACTTTTTTACACCCCTACAGAAGAATTATAAATACAGTTAATATAATTTTTAAGAAACCAAATACAGTCCATTTCATCAGAAGTAGTTATGATACATATAGACGTACAGAAGAATTATAAAAACAGTTAAAATCATGTTAAAGTAGACAATATGTCCCTCAAGCTTGGGCACCCCAGCGTCACATCTTGACATCGCTGATTGGGAGTGACCTCTCACTCCCCAGCAATGTGGGCGCTATGATTGGCAATGAGTCAGTTTGCCCTCTCGCTCAATTTTGCTCGCCTGCTCCCCCTCACCTAAACTAAACCCTTAAGTCAGATTCATCCAGGGCGCCAGAACTAAATGCGTCAGCGAACATCTGGACCCCAAAACCTGGATGAAGAGGGTTCCGCTGGGTTTAAATGGGTATCCTGATACGACCAGCGAGTCTCACACTCCCGGATGTAAGTTTACACTTCATCTGGCGTACATAAAGTAGTTCCCAGCGAAAATTTTCCATTTTAATTGCACCAAAACTCGTAATTTTGTACTTATACCAGATTTAAATCCTACGGTGTCGTATTCTATTGTAATACACTACAATTGCACTACACATTATCAAAGTGTCATCACATTATCACAAAGTTCACAGAAGTATTAACGGAGACAGATAACGTGACGTGCATATCATTATTTTGTTATCTAAATAGTTCATCTAAACTAATATTATAAAGAAGCGTTTGTGTTTTTATATGTATGTTTGTAACGTTGTCACACAAAAACTACGGGACCGAATTAAAAAATTTCTCCAACATTACTTTCTCAAAAATAATAGAGATCCGTAATAAAAATGCATTAATCTAACCCATGGTGTGAAAAAATTAATCACGTAAAATCTCTCATCACATGCACTTCGAAAAGTATTGATGATAGAACAAAAAAATGTTCTACAATATTATAGAACGTATTAATATCTACAAAAAAGTCTGTAACACCGTCTGTCCAACTGCTGTAGTTATGTCACTATTACATTTTAAAAGTGCTGGTAATAATCATACCATCTTAATCATACCTACGTATTATTTATTAATCTATTAATGGATTATTAAAGACCGTTTCAATATCATTAAAATACTTTTTAAATTATTAAAATCGGATATTCAATTCAAAAGATATAACGAATTTAAAAATTTATTTACGCTAACGCTATATCGAACGATTAGAGCGCTACAATTGGTTCATGTGGTCACGTGACATATCGTTATACGTCATTCACGTACATTATTTAAGCGTTCTATTGTCGTTAGCGTACTTAGAATGTAATCTTGTCTACAGGCCACTGTGTGACATTAATATAACGAATTTCTTAGCGAATATAAATAACACTGCCCATATAATCTAATGCAAAATATATATAACGGAGGGCAGGTGTCTGTGGAACGCTGGCGCCATCTGTCTATTAGCGTGGGACAGAGTCAATAGTGGCAGTCCGGCGGGTGTCTTTCGGCAGTTCTCGAGTGGCACTCGAACGGACCGGTCGACTATTGAAACTGTCGCGTTCCTAGCTATTATTGTTAATGAGTTTGTGTAAATTCATATCGGGAACATTAAGTGATTGAACATTATAATCCGAGTTAATTAATAAAGTCTTTGATTGCACCAACATTACCCACGAACGCCCATAGTGTGGAATTATGGATGCCATTAATGAGGATGTCGGCGGAGAACCCTAAGCCCCTATGCTTTATGCTTCCTTCTCTCTTATTCTCCGATATATATTTACGTTACATTAATCAAAAGATTGTATGTAACGTATTTTCAATCATTGTACTCTGTTACTCTGTTCTTTTATTTGACCTTTTCTTATTCTACTTTCCTTCTATTTAACGTTTTATTTAAATTGTTAACATAACTATCAATTATATAATTTTATTTCAAAATTCTATAATAATTCATCTATCAACAGATTCAGACGTATTAAACGCTTCGTAATACATTCATCGTTTAAATAGCTAGGAACACGACATTTTCAAAAGTCGACCGCACCAGCGTGCCGTCACCCGAGAACTACGCGCCGGACTGCCACTTATTGACTCTTCCCCAGACTATTGCACTCCGACATATGTAACATGACAGGATCGATTTCACTCCCTGCGTGCGTGTGTGAATGTATATGTGTGTGTGTCATTCACTTTAAGATAGATACGTAGAAATACTTTATTGCACACAGTCACATACAGGAAATACAAAACTAAGAATAAAAACTAGAGCTAGGAGAGTGCAAAGGCGGTCTTATTACTGCAATCAATCTCTTCTAGACAACCTTTGTAGAAATAGATGCTTATGGCTGAACAGTGCCAGAAATAATTAAGATGAATGTAATTAAATTATATATTCATGACTTTTATATTGACCACTTTTGTAAAGCTATTTTTTGACGTAGACAATAAATTAATTATTTTCGTATTTTATATCTATAGTTTGTTTGTTTCAGGTTTGGACCGATTATCGTGAAGGTCAAATAAGGAATCGTTATTTTATTCCATTTAAAGAGGGATTCGAGCCCAGGATCCAGTCTAAAGCTGAACAAATAGAGAGAAAGCTACGGTATCAGCAAAGACGTACTTCCAATTGAGGAAGATGATTTACTAAACGGTTTCCACACAGCAGGCTTACTGGCCCTGGCTTCCATTTCCACTGGAAGGCTTCGGCCTTGGCTACCACCTTCGGAGCAAAGACGTACATACATAGCATCACGCCTCATTCCCATAGGGGTAGGCAGAGACAACATCCTTCGCTTCTTTCATTCTCATTAAACCTTTCATACAAGTTCGTCGGTTTAGAGTCCTCTTGCCCTGGCAGTTATTTAAAATGTCCTGGATTTGGTCCACGAACGTTCGCCTTGGTCTTCCCCTTATAACTTTCGCGTTCACTCTTGACTCATAAATCCTTTTTGTCAGTCTCCTTTCACTCATTCTCTCTACATGCCCAAACCATCTAAGCATACCTTTCTCAATTTTAGTCACTACGTCTTCTTTTATACCACAACATTCTCTTATCACACTATTTCTTACTCTGTCACTCAGTTGTAATCCACTCATGCATCTCTACCGCATTTATTTTACTTTCTTGATTGTTCTGCCATACCCAACTTTTACTACCATACATAAGTGTTGGCAGCAACACTCCAGCCTAGCCCTATGAGACACCATCTGGCTATTCATAAAGGCGTGCAGAGCCTCTGCCTCATTGGTCTAGTGGTTAGCAGGTTCGACTACAGACATGAGGTCCTGGGTTCGAGTCCCAGGTCGGGCCAATTCAAAAATCAATATTGAGTTTTCTATTAAGATTTTCTCAATATTTGCCCGAAGTTGGGAAGTTGGCGGTGTGATCCACCCCCGTGCCTCGGAGAGCACGTTAAGCCGTCGGTCCTGCGCCTGATCTCTCTCCGGTCGTGTCGGATTCCCGTCACATCGGACTATGAGAGTGAAGGAATAGAGAGTGCACTTGTGTACTATGCCTGCCAATCCGCAGTGGAGCAGCGTGGTGGGTCTATGCTCTAAAAACCCTCGCTCCTCGGAGTGAGGAGGCCTGTGCCCAGCAGTGGGACGTTAAAGGGCTGCTACTTACTAACTTACTTACTCTCCTTCCAATATCACTTTCACATGTTTCATCTTTTGTAAATTTAGATCCCAAGTATACAAATTCTTTCACCTCTTCCACTTGTTCCCCCTCTATCAAAATATTGCCATTCATCATAGAATCATCTCGTTCATAATCCTCGGTGGTAAGACGTAGCGATTTGTGTTCCAATACAAAGCTGTATAGAAACCATAAGGTCCTTATCAGATCACCGCCAAAAACTAACCTAACACCAATAAAGAGAAATACAAATGAGGTGGTAAATTTAAAAATAATAAAAGTATTAAAGCATTCCCGTCGCTCTACACAATCCCATAACGTACTACACAATTACTTGAAGAGCCTCGCATTTAATATTCAACTTTGCACCCTTGTAATAAGATACAATTTAGAATGGTGGCCTCGGAATGGTATTAGCGTGTGGTGCAAGCGATGAATAAATATCACCATGGTTTTATATTTAATATTTAACTAGCTGTTCCTATTAGCTTATGTAGTTATAGCTCCCGTTTGTAAATGAGAAATACGTAATTAGTGAGCGTCTACATTGCGAAAGGAGTGAGCAAAATATCAAGTAAATCACAAAAAGTATTCGAAACTTGGCGATTAAATATTCAAGTTGCAAAAGTCAAAAATTTATTAGTGAAACTCGCGTAGTTTACGACTATTTGGGTAAATGAAAAATACGTAATTAGTGAGCGTCTACATTGCGAAAGGAGTCGGCCAAATAACGAACAGTTTTAGAGACTTCACGATTAAATATTCAAGTTATAAAAGTCAAAAATTATATTAGTAAAACTTACGTGGTTTACGATTATTTGGGTAAATGAGAAATACGTACTTAGTGAGCGTCTACATTGTGAAAGGAGTGAGCAAAATATCAAGTAAATCACGAACAGTTTTAGAGACTTCGCGGTTAAATATTCAAGTTATAAAAGCCAATAATTTATTAGTGAAACTCGCATAGTTTACGACTATTTAGGTAGATGAGAAATACGTAATTAGTGAGCGTCTACATTGCGAAAGGAGTCAGCCAAATTTCAAGCAAATAACGAACAGTTTTAGAGACTTCACGATTAAATATTCAAGTTATAAAAGCCAAAAATTTATTAGTGAAACTCGCGTAGTTTACGCGCGCCGGGCTGCCACTATTGACTCTGCCGTCAAAGTTCCCCAGACTACCGCACTCCGACATAGTCTCTCGGCAGTTCTCGAGTCGCGGTCGGCCGGAGTGGTCGACTATTAAAACTTTCGCGAGCTATTATTGTTAATGAGTTTGTTTAAATTGATATCGGGATTTAGTGATTGAACATTATAATCCGAGTTAATCAACAAAGTGTTTGATTGCACCAACATTACCCACGAACGCCAACAGAATAAGAAATTAAATAATGAAATCGCTATCTCTCGTCGCTTGCACCACGCAACCGCCGTAATTTCATCCATGAAATAGTTGGCGTTACCAAATAGGGATTAGAGAGGGACGACGCTATGAGTAAGAGCGAGATAACGCGCTTCGTAGAAACGCTTGTATTTTTGAGGTTTTCACAACGTTTTTACTCGAACAATTATTATTAGTTCTGTTTAAAACACACAATGGGACAATTGATAACACAATACGTGTATTCTTTGTATTTTAGCTAAAAGTATTCTATTAGTTACCACTTGACTTGTGATAATACTTTCCAATAATTATTATTCACGAAAGATTTTTTACTCAAAATATTCATTACAGATTACTTTATCAATTGATTCATCTATTCTAATATCTCTGATATGGTTATCAATCTATTTTAGCAATTGAAACCTTTTATATATCATTTATAATAATGTTATTCTAATTTAGCATCTAACTTAGCAATTATAGTCTTGAAGATTAATCTAACTTAGCAATTGATTTCATGGACATTAATTAAACTTAGCCATTAGTTTTGAATATTAATCTAATTTACCAATTAAACTCGTAAATATTGATCTAACTTAGCAATTGTAGTCTTTAATATCCATCTAATTTAGCAATGAAATATTGGATATTAATTTGATTTAACTTAGCATTTAAAGTCCTGAATATTAATTTAAATTAGCAATCGAAGTCTTGAAGATTAATCTGACTTAATCTCTTATTATATTAAATTATTAAAAGTGTACTTATATTTATTTTATTTCGGTGTGCTCATTAATTTATTGAATTTAGGGTCTTAACGTAACAGTCGTAAATTTACCCAAGTTTTGCTGTGGCTCAATGTGTTATTACATATACACTAACCTCGCCATGTAGACCTCTGCCGTCTGGTGTGTTCTCGGGGAGGAAGTACAGCCTCAAGGAGACCAGGGTCTGGTCGGAAACCCTGTCTGTCCAGAGAAGCTGGAGCTCCCCTGAAATTAAAACGTGTATCTATTTAAACCAGCTTGGCTCAGTCTGACGTTACTTATGTGCACACACATCGACCTACATTGATACACTGAGACTCAGGCAGAGAGGGGTCGACACACACGCACATGAACACACAGAGAGAGAGAAAGAGAGAGACCCACACACCGAAACACGCACATACAAATCGAGAGAAAGTGAGAGATCAACACGCACATGCACACACACATCGAGACTCACATGCGCATCGAGAGAGAGAGAGAGAGGGGAGGGGACCGCCACAGACACCGAGAGAAAGCCAGACCGTTGATACTGCCAGACTGGTATTTTCACAGCATTATGTCATACGGTATTCTACTTTGGGGTAATGCTGCTGATATAGATGCAATATTTGTGCTGCAGAAAAGGGCCGTTCGTGCGATTTACAATATGGGTCCAAGAGAGTCGCTAAGAAACAAATTCAAGGCAGTTAACATAATGACAGTTCACTGCGTATATATATTAGAAAACTTGTTGTATGTACATAAAAACATTGACTCTTTTAATAAAAAGAGTGAATGTACATCATATAACTTACGAAACCAAAACAAACTTGTTATAAATTCTAGTAGGCTGCATAAGATTAACAACTCATTTAAGGGTAACTGTATACGTTTCTATAATAAACTCCCACAAGACGTTCTAAAGATGTCAATTAATAAATTCAAAGTCTTTGTTAAAAGAAAGTTGATAGAAAAATCGTATTATAAGTTGCAAGA
>JACTOM010000204.1:556663-587202 GCA_015832385.1 Elymnias hypermnestra | reverse complement strand
TTTTGCATATCAATCTAATTTAGCAATTAGTTTAGAATACTAATCTAATTTAGCAATTAAAGTCTTGGATATCAATCTAATTTAGCAATTAAAGTCTTGGATATTAATCAAATTAAGCAATTAGTGTTGAATTTTAATCTAATTTAGCAATTAGTTTTGAATATCTACCTAATTTAGCAATTAAAGTCTTGAATATTAATCTAATTTATCAATTACTTTTAAATATGAGTCAACTTAGCAATTAGTTTTGCATATCAATCTAATTTAGCAATTAGTTTAGAATACTAATCTAATTTAGCAATTAAAGTCTTGGATATCAATCTAATTTAGCAATTAAAGTCCTGAATATTAATAAAATTTAGCAATTAGTGTTGAATATAAATCAAATTTAGCAATTAGTCTAAAATATCAATCAAATTAAGCAATTAATCTTGAATATTATTCTAACTATCTTTTATTTATTAATATGAATCAATAAATTTATCATTCTGTTAATTCTATTTTTAATTGTACAAATATTTATAATAAATGCAATTCTAATTATTTTATTTCAATTTTAATGATTAAATAATAGGAAAAATCTTTACAAATACACTAGTAACTTACCCTGGTTTCGCACGTATGAAAAAAAACCTATATTATCTTTATATTTTGTCTGTCTTTGCAATTCCTAAGATGTCCATCGAAATTATATGGCTCGAAGGACCAAAATATTGTGCATGAAACGCTTTAGTTAAATACCTTTACAATCAAGGCATTGTACGCGACAATTTCTTCACCAAACAAAATGGGTGTAGCGGGTTATCTTTAAAAGATAGATAGATAGTATTATAAACATTTTTGTAGATCAATAAAAGGAGAATAATTCCACTTAACAAAGTTTTGTTATATCTCTAAAGGATTAGGCAGTGTTGAGACGAAAACATTCATTTCTGACTTTTTTTATCACTTGCAATAATTATGGCTATATTTCAATCAATTTATACAAATTATTTATATAAAACCTTCCTTATTAATCAGTCTATCTATTGGTGAAAACCGCATCAAAATCGGTTCGGTAGTTTAGGAAATAATCGCGGAGAAACAAGGTGTGAGAGTTACTCACCGATGGATACCAGCTCGGAGTCCTGCCATATCCTGACGAAGAAGAAATCACCAATGGCGACTATCCTTTCCTTGGGGCCGGTCAGCCTTATTGCCTTGTAGAAGGTGTACTGACCGTGATGCCCACATGGGGTTCCCACCAGCTGTAACAAAACAAAAGCAGTGTCCAGTTAGTAAAGGCCACCCGGATGAATCCGACTGAGGAGTCACAGAGGCGAAATGAGATGCGTAAACTAGTGCCGTCTTAGTATAAACAAAGGACTACAATCAAGGTAGTGTCTAAAAATGGACACCCGGATGAATCCGACTTAGTAATCACAGAAAGACGGGAACCGCCGGATGAATCCGACTGAGCGTTCACGAAGGCGAGATATGCTCAAACGCCAAAGTCGTTTATTTGTCGTAATGTTGTATGTGTAAATCCTCAGTCGGATTCATCCGGGTGACGACTGAATTATATATGAATTGTAATTTATTCTACCCGTTTAAATAAGTCTGAAATACGTTTTACTTTTAAATTGAACGCCATTTTTTTATAAACTATAATAGAATATTTTTCTTCTATAATCCACTAATACGTTTCTTAGCTATGTTAGTAGAAGTTTTAGTATCCCTTAGTAGAAAAAGTAGCTCAATAATACTAATATTACAAAGCTAAAGTATTTGTTTGTTTGAACGCACATATCTCGGGAACTACTGGTGCGATTTAAAAAATTCTTTCAGTTTTAGATAGTCTATCTATCGAGGATGCATATGGACTATATATCATCACGTTACGACCAATAGGAGCGGAGAAAAATGGAAAAATGTTGCAAAAATTGGAAAAAATTACTCCTTTTGAAAATACAACTGCGTGCGCTACGTAAACGGTTAATGTTACGCAAAAACCATGTATTAGAGAATTGTGCCCCTTTAAATGTTCTACAAAAAAGTCCTTATCAGTATATGTCTATCTTTTATGGTTGACTCACTATAACCATTTTTATGTTGACCTAATTTCTTCCTTCTCGTATGGGTTGTAGACGGAGTTGCGCGGTTCAGCTAGTTATAATTTTTAAATATAACTGTATTATAACTCAATTAAACTCAAAACAACTCACAATATTTCATAGTTAGTTACAATTAAGTAAGTAAAACGACAAGTTTGATGTATAACGATGGACGCACTAACAATCTCCAAACCGGATGTTGTCTTTTCACGGCGAGGCGTAGCGTCAGCAAAAAAAAACGTGTATTATTTAACCAAATTACATATTACTGATTAGAGGATGGAAAAAATGTCCGACCGACACTATTTTGTAGCAACATGAAACAATAAATAGCACCATTATACGAAAAAGACTTTCGGTTTTTTATAAGGTTATAGTGAGAGAACCTTAAAAGATAGACGTGTTCTGTCTTAAACTTTTTTGTACAACATTTAAATAGGAACAATTCCCTCATACATTACTTTCGCGTAACTATAACCGTTTACGTAGCACACGCAACTGAAACTCTCAAAACGTGTAACATCTTCCACGTATTTGCTTAAAGGGTTATAATGAGTCAATCTTAAAAGATAGGCATATGCTGTCTTAAACTTTTTGGTACAACTTTTAATGAGGAACAGTTCCGTCATACATGATTTTTGTGTAACTTTAACCGTTTACGTAGCACACGCAACTGAAACTCTCAAAACGTGTAATATCTTCCACGTTTTTGCTTAAAGGGTTATAGTGAATCAACCTTAAAAGATAGACATGCGCTGTCTTAAACTTTTTGGTACAACTTTTAATGAGGAACAGTTCCGTCATACATGATTTTTGTGTAACTTTAAAATTTCTCAATTCGAACCAATAGTTTCTGAGATAAATGCGTTCAAACAAACATACTCTTCAGTTCTCAGGAATCTTAGGCTTTTCCATTAAAACTTCAAAGTTTATTTGTTTGAACGCGCTTATCTCCAGAACTACTGGTTGGAATTGAAAAATTCTTTCAGCATCAGATAGCCTATTTACCAAGGAAGGTCACATGCTATTAATCATCACGTTACGACCATTAGGAGCGGAGAAAAATGCAAAAATGTTGCAAAACCCGGGAAAAATACTCCTTTAAATAGCTTCAATAACATGCGCTACGTAAACGGTCAAAGTTACGCAAAAAATATGTATGAGGGAATTGTTCCTCTTTAAATGTTGTACAAAAAAGTTTAAGACAGCTAATGTCTATCTTTTAAGGTTCACTCACTATAACCCTTTAAACAAAAACGTGGAAGATGTTACACGTTTTGAGAGTTTCAGTTGCGTGTGCTACGTAAACGGTTAAAGTTACGCGAAAATAATGTATGAGGGAATTGCTCCTCTTTAAATGTTGTATAAAAAAGTTTAAGACAGCTAATGTCTATCTTTTAAGGTTCACTCACTATTACCTTTTGAAAGTGTATCTTTTTCAGTTGCCTTTCTTTTTAAATCTATGTATCGCATGTCGCATTACAGCCGATTGCGGAAAGGTGGTACAGTGATAGACACTCAGCTTAGCAACAAAGGCCAATATGGTGGTAATCATGGCTTGCATCAGCTGTGTGATGTGAATGGTGCTTTTATAAAAGCAGACTACTTTATATTTGTAATTTAATACATATTATAGTAAATACGTTACTTATAGCAGAAATATGTTTTTAATTGTCTGTCTGTTTGTTCTGACTGATCTCTGAAAGGTCAGAATCGATTTTGACGCTTTTTTTTACAAGAAATTTACAAGGGATTTAGAAGAGGAATGGGATGTACGGATCAGGTCTTCTCTTTACGGTGCATAACTGAAAAATGTTTGGCTAAACACCAAAAAGTTTATTGCGCGTTCGTAGATTTAGAAAAGGCCTATGATCGAGTGGTGAGGAATGAGCTGTGGTCAACGTTATCTACGTATGGGGTGAGCGGTTGTCTGATCCAAGCATTGAAGTCTCTCTATGAGGGTTCTAGTGCCTGTGTCAGAATAAACGGAGCGTACACGGAGTGGTTTCCTGTCGAAAGAGGTGTTCGACAGGGATGTGTTGCGTCACCATGGCTGTTCAACCTTTTCATGGATAAATGTTTGACAGATTTAAAAGAAAGTATGTATGGGTTAAGAATGAATGAATTACTCATCAAATGTTTACTCTACGCTGATGATCAAGTAATACTTGCGTCATCCGCTAACGAGCTTCAGGAGATGCTAAATATTATGAATGAAGCTTTGAAAGGGAAAGGAATGAAAGTGAATGTAAACAAAACGAAAGTTATGCTTTTTGAACGAGATGAATCTATGATGAATGGCAATATTTTGATAGATGGGGAACAAGTGGAAGAGGTGAAAGAATTTGTATACTTGGGATCTAAATTTACAAAAGATGGAACATGTGAAAGTGATATCGAAAGGAGAGTGAATGCAGGGAATATGGTAAATGGTGCTCTGCATGCTTTTATGAATAGCCAGATGGTGTCTCAAAGGGCTAGACTGGCAGTGCATGCTGGAGTGTTGGTGCCAACACTTATGTATGGTAGTGAAAGTTGGGTATGGCAGAAGAATCACAAAAGTAAAATAAATGCGGTAGAGATGAGAGCGTTGAGAAGCATGAGTGGATTAAAACTGAGTGACAGAGTAAGAAATAGTGTGATAAGAGAACGTTGTGGTATAAAAGAAGACGTAGTGACTAAAATTGAGAAAGGTATGGTTAGATGGTTTGGGCATGTAGAGAGAATGAGTGAAAGGAGACTGACAAAAAGGATTTATGAGTCAAGAGTGAATGCGAAAGTTGTAAGGGGAAGACCAAGGCGAACGTTCCTGGACCAAATCCAGGACATTTTAAATAACGGCCAGGTCAAGAGTACTCTAAACGAGAATGAAAGAAGCTAGGGAGATATGCAAGGATCGTGGCAAGTGGAAGGATGTTGTCTCTGCCTACCCCTATGGGAATGAGGCGTGATGCTATGTATGTATGTATGTTTTTACAAGAAAATAGATGATTGAGAGGAAAATGTATTTTCCTAACTTGTTATAGAGATCAGCCAGAACAAACAGACAGACAATCAACGATTTTCATTATAAACATTCATATGCATTTAGTAAAAAAAACACACGACGCCATAGGTAATGCCTATTTCACAGATGGGTGTAATGCAACATGCGATAACTAGTCGAAAAATAACTGATTAAAAAAACAGACGTTAAAAACCATATTCCCACACAATCGGGAACTACCCAAATAAAAACCCAATTAATTTATTTAATATAATTAATAATTGGATTTTTTGTGCTGACGCTACCGGTAGAACGAGTGCCGAATCAATAAGTATAAAATTGAAACAGCCCCGAGCTGTGCGAGCGAGGTGGACACTGTAAGGGCGAGGACACATTGCGCCTATAAATATTACAAGAAATTTCAAACCACATCTCCCACTTCAAGGTCAGTGGTAATAACAAACTTATAAACTGCCCCTACGTATAAAGAGTCATGTAGAAAACCCCAATTTTGTACGTAATCCAGTCAAACTACGCCAGCAAATGACATTTACACGAAAATTTTTATTTCTCGATTTTCATCAAAACGGTAAGTTTTATCAAAAAATTACATTAAACATAAATTGAAGACAATTAAATTATCTATAAAAAATGTGGTAATACTTTTTTCCCAAAATGCCACGGTTTCCGAGATATGACGGTTCGAAATTTCGTAAGAGTTATAAAAAATGCAGCATATGGTCAAATTACCAGCAAATGACATTATTTTCCTTTTTTCGATTTTAATCAAAACGGTAAGTTTTATCAAAAAATTACATTAAACATAAATTGTAGATAATTAAAATATCTTTAAAAAATGTGGCAATACTTTTATCCCAAAAAGCCACCGTTTCCGAGATATGACGGTTCGAAATATCGTAAGAGTTAAAAAAATGTAGCATATGGTCAAATTACTAGGAAATGACATAATTTTTACTTTTTTCAATTTTCATCAAAACGGTAAGTTTTATCAAAAAATTACATAAGACCTAATTTGTAGATTATTAAATTATCTATAAAAATGTACTAACACTTTATTTCCTAGATGCCACTGTTTCCGAGATATGACGGTTCGAAATTTCGTAAGAGTTATAAAAAATGGAGCATATGGTCAAATTACCAGCAAATAACATAATTTTTACTTTTTTTCGATTTTCATCAAAACGATAACTTTTATCAAAAAAATACATTAGACATAAAATGTAGATGATTAAATTATCTATAAAAAATGTGGTAATACTTTTTTCCCAAAAAGCCACCGTTTCTGAGATATGACAGTTCAAAATTTCGTAAAAGTTAAAAAAATGCAGCAGATACTCATAATTGGCGTGGAAACTTGTGCAAATTATATATAAAAGTGTGTTTAAAAGAGTCACGAGTTTTGGCGGTTTCTTCTCAGTAGAACTTACTAGAAAACAGCAAATAATGCATGTGAACAAATTTAGTTAGCATAAAAATGCTTATAGTGAGCCACCCTTAAAAGATAGACACATGCTTTATAAAACTTTTATGTAGAACTTTTAAAGGGTAACAATTCCATCATACATGATTTTTACGTAACCTTAACCGTTTACGCAGCGCACGCAACTAAAGCGGTCAAAAGGTGTATTTTTTCCAGTTTTTGCAACATTTTTCTTTATAGCTCCGCTTCTATTAGTCTTAGCGTGATGATATATAGTCCATAGGCTTCCTCGATGAATAGACTATAAAAAACTGAAAAAAAATTTCAAGTAGAACCAGTAGTTCCTGAGATTAGCGCGTCCAAACAAAAAAACTCTTCAACTTTATAATATTAATACAAATTAGCTGAAAATGTGGATAGACCTTTATGTTACGGTTCCGAATGTCGCTTTATAAAACCTCCAACATTCGGAAGCGATTTAACCGACTTTTTAAATGGAGTAAGACATTATTTAACAACAGTCCTACAACTAACATTGTACTTGCGAATGTGTTTGTTTGTTGCGCTCTCTTGCCTAAACTATCGGACCGATTTTGGTGAAATTTGGTACAGAGATAGTCAAGATCTTGGGGAAGGATATAATCTACCTTTTATAGCGAAGAAATGCCTTGAAAAGGTTGAAATATGAGATTAAAAACTATATCATTAATACGAAAGGGAGTCTATATACGCATCGTATTTGTTACGCTCGCACGGCTAATTTACTGAACCGATTTTGATGAAATTTCATACAAAGATAGAGTATATCTCGGGGAATGATATAATCTACCTTTTATAGCGAACAAATGTCTTGAAGAGGTTGAACTAGTGGAATAAAAACAATACCTTAAATGCGAAAGAGAGTATATTTGTTTCGCTCTTAGGACTAAAGTAATAAGCCGATTTTAATGAAATTTAGTACAAGGATAGATTAGACATTGAAAAGGATAATACTTACACTTTAGTGCGAATTAAATACGCAAACAGGTTGAAATTGGGAACTAATCATAGTCTTATTAATGCAAAAGTAGTACTGTCTATTCCAGTGTCATGAAGCTTAATTACTGAACCGATTTTGATGGAATTTGCTACAAATATACACTAGGCTTTGGAGAAGGAAATAGACTATATTTTAAAGCGAATAAATAACTTGTAGGGGTTGAAATAGGGGATTAAATATAATAAAAGGAAAGGCAACACTCTATTATGCTGTAATGCCTAAATATTGAACCGATTTTGATGAAATTTGATACAGATATAGCTTAGACTTTAGAGAATGATATAAATAATATTCGTGCCAATTTTAAAGCGTACAAAAACCTAAAATCACGCATCAGTATGACCCTAATTTCAATCAAAACCAACTCCATAATCTTCTCCAGGTTTCCATCTATCTATCTACTATTTTCCATGAAAATCGGTTTAGCCATTTAGGAGTGATAGCGTAACAAACAAATAGTCACTTTCCCATTCAATATATTAGTTAATACAGTATATATTTACTTATCAAATGCCTATATAGAGATTTATAAGGTTTCATCTTCAATGAACTTCCACGGCAACTTTCAGCCCTTATTTCAGCCCTTTTTATTATTTTTTTAATACCAAAAGGTAGCTTATACCCTTCTCCAAGGCCTAATCTATCTCTGCACCAAATTTCATCAAAATCTGTTCAGTAATTTAGTCATGAGAGCGTTACAAACGAACTCACTTTCTCATTTCTAAAAGTTTATTTTATCCTAACTTTCAGCCCTTATTTCAGCCCTTTTTATTATTTTTTTAATACCAAAAGGTAGCTCATGCACTTCTCCAAGGTCTAATCTATCTCTTCCCCAAATTTCATCAAAATATGTTCAGTAATTTAGTCGTGAGAGCGTAACAAACAAATTCGCTTTCGCTATCATAATGAGTTTATTCCACGCAAACTTTCAGCCCTTATTCCAACCCTTTCTATTATTATTTTTAATAACAAAAGGTAGATTATACCCTTTTCCAAGGTCTAATCTATCTCTTCCCCAAATTTCATCAAAATCTGTTCAGTAATTTAGTCGTGAGAGGGTAACAAACAAACAAACACTGTTTATAATAATCCTTAAGAGATAATTAATGCAATCATTACATTTCAAGTTTATGTGCTTGTTTAATTAATTTTATATTATTTTTCGTAATACATTGTAAGTGCGAGGCCATTTGCTGAGAGTGACGTCACCGCTTCACGACTAACATAGTTCCATCACGCGGAGCTACTTATCCATTTAATGATACATTAGTGGTGTTATTTGCGCATTAGTGGAGTTATTTATTGATTAGTGGAGTTATTTGTACATTAGTGGAGGTATTTATTGATTAGTGGAGTTATTTGTACATTAGTGGAGGTATTTATTGATTAGTGGAGTTATTTGTACATTAGTGGAGGTATTTATTGATTAGTGGAGTTATTTGTACATTAGTGGAGGTATTTATTGATTAGTGGAGTTATTTGTACATTAGTGGAGGTATTTATTGATTAGTGGAGTTATTTGTACATTAGTGGAGGTATTTATTGATTAGTGGAGTTATTTGTACATTAGTGGAGGTATTTATTGATTAGTGGAGTTATTTGTACATTAGTGGAGGTATTTATTGATTAGTGGAGTTATTTGTACATTAGTGGAGGTATTTATTGATTAGTGGAGTTATTTGTACATTAGTGGAGGTATTTATTGATTAGTGGAGTTATTTGTACATTAGTGGAGGTATTTATTGATTAGTGGAGTTATTTGTACATTAGTGGAGGTATTTATTGATTAGTGGAGTTATTTGTACATTAGTGGAGGTATTTATTGATTAGTGGAGTTATTTGTACATTAGTGGAGGTATTTATTGATTAGTGGAGTTATTTGTACATTAGTGGAGGTATTTATTGATTAGTGGAGTTATTTGTACATTAGTGGAGGTATTTATTGATTAGTGGAGTTATTTGTACATTAGTGGAGTTATTTATTGATTAGTGGAGTTATTTGTACATTAGTGGAGGTATTTATACTTTTATTTATACATTTATTTAAAGAAGTCTTAGTATAATTCATTCATTAGCAGAGTTATTTGCACATTAGCGAAGTTATTTATACATTTATACATATTTAAACAGTTATTAATAAGTAAGTTATCAATGCATTTATTTAAAGTAGCGATACTTCTATTGCATGTAAAAATATTTCACTCTTTAATTTTGTATTAACAAACTTACCAACATATTTTATTATACGTATATAGTATGAATGTATTATGCTTGTTTTAAAATTAAAATGTCTGGCATAGATTTCTTTACAACATGCGATCGTTGTCGAAGGATTTTCGAACTTAAGTATATGGGGATAAAGCTCAATTCAGACTGCATGGTTTTAAGGACTACACCCGTCCCGCTCGCACATATGTGTGTTAATATATCCGTCTCGCTTTGAAGGGATAGAGAATATGATAAAGAATTAGGGCTGGCACATTTTAATGTAGGAATATTTATATGTAAATAATAACATTTAAGTAAAACTTCTTTAGGCCCGATTAACTTGGGGAGTAAGCTGTTGAATGCGTGACGAGGGCGTTACGAAAATTGTGATCGGGCGAAGCGAACATACTTTGCAGAATAACTTTTCTAGGCATGTATAACTTAGGGAGTAAGCTGGTGGGTGCGTGACGAGTACGTTACGAAAAGTGTGATCAGGAGAGGCGAACATATATTGAAGTAAGACTTCTCTACGCATGATTGACTTGGGGAGTAAGCTGTTGAATGCGTGACGAGAGCATTACCAAAACTGTGATCAGGCGAAGCAAATATATTTCGAAGTTAAACTTCTTTACACATGGCTGACTTGGGGAGCAAGCTGGTGATTTTTTAGGAATCATCAACTAGGGCTTAAGTAAGCTAATGAAGGCGTGACGTCAGCGTTACGATAAGTATGATTTTGCGAGGCGAACCGAGAGCGAAAATAACAAATGTACTTGTCAGGTTAGGGCTTGTATACTCTAAGATGGAAGCATGCTGTTCTGGTAAGAGGTAATTTACCTCTAGGTTTCTACACAGCATCGTACCGGAACATAAATCTCTTGGTAGGTCTTTGCTAGGATAATAACTAGCCACGACCGAAGCCTTCCAGTCCAGACTTATGTAAATTAGATAAAGCAATTTACTTACTACTTCCGGTATGCCATTCCGGAAACTGAGTCATGTTTAATTACAACTTCTGTTTGAAATTGTATTATGGGGAGTTTTAAAAGCGGGTATAATGGATGGTAGCGCAAGAGATTAATTCTATATGTGACAGTAGAGGAGTAAAGTGTTATTGATTTAAAACAGTATTAGTTATCTTGCCACATTACCACGGGATCGGGATCACAGCTAGTGATATACGCTCGGGTCAAGGACTGCACAGAAACGACTAAATTGAGCGAAAAGGTGTTGACCAGTGCGTTTAAGCGCGGTGATTATCCGCCCAATTTAGTCATTCCTTGTACACTGCCACCGGCCGCGTGCGGTCGTTGACCCGAGCGCCAGCTATTTGTATTTCATTCAGCTGTACTTATATGATGAATTAAAATATGTTCCGTCCCATCATCAAAGGTATCATTAGTACCACCGTCTGTCTTCGTCGGAAGCGATCTACTAAAACATTATATAATTAATTGAAATGTATCAACCCTGAATACAATACCTCGTAAGTAATGTAAGACCCGTATTGATAGCGCGACAGTGGTTCCCAAAGAAATATTGTCGATATGAATAATGTCAAAGGCATTTTAACAAGTGACAGATGAAAACTGATTTGGATACGATGTGCGAGTGTATATGGGTATCTAATAAGACTAAGCTATCACGTTCGATTGTGACGCGAGAGTAAAGCGAGAGAGAGCGACTTTTCGACTAAGATGGGAGAGAATAATCCTAAGATTGCCCGACCGCATTTTATTGGACCCCGTACTTTGCCCGCGATTTTTAACGGAAATAATCGCCGCCTGCCCCGCTCGAACGTTTTTGCGCCGGTTGCCCCATTATTAAATTAAGACTCTGGTGTAGCATCATGTTGCGCGGCGCAAGGGTCATATTTTAAAAATTAAAATATACCTCGAGGAATTTCATTGTTATTCACATCATATATAATCAAAAACACAAATAATCACTAATGAACACACCACGCACCGTTAGTAACAGTCACTTTGTAACTGATTTATTTTTGTATTTTCTATTGTCTGGTGTTATCTCTACGCATTTGTTACGATAGTTACCGAGAAGCGAAATAGATAATATTATGACTTAAAAAGAAAGAGATGCTTATATTTCCGATTGCATGAGCTGAGGCAAAACTATCGTATCATGACAGTAGTTGACATGGGCAATCTACGGCATGATATATTGCTCTATTGACATATATCGCAGTGGTGCGAGTACTCGCTTTGCTAGCAGAGATCTCGGATTCGTTCCTCGTTAAAGGAAATTTTATGGTCTAATTTATGAGTCTGGACTACTGCGCAAAAACCATAATAGTTAAATTGTCACTTACCAGATTACCGCACTTCCGTCTTCGACTGTATCATCACTTACTACTAGGTGTGATCACAATCAAGCACCAACTTGCCAGCTATGTATATAATGTTCGCCGTTCACCTTGATCGATCAAACTTTTCTTAACGCTCTCTTTGCGCAATCACTTGCTTACTTCCTAAGTTAAACGTGTCTAAAGAAGTTCTACTTTAAAATATGTTCGTCTCGCCCGATCACAGTTTTCGTACGTCGTTACGCAATCACCAGCATTCTCACCCAAGTAAATCGTGCGTAGAGAAGTTTTACTTCAAAATATGTTCGCCTCACCCGTACACTTTTCGTTACCCATTCACCAGCTTACTGCCAAAACAATCGTGCGTAGAGGAGTTTTATTTCGATATAGGTTCGCCTCGCCCAATCGAACTTTTCGTAACACACTCGTTACGCAATCACCAGCTTACTCACCCAAGTAAATCATGCGTAGAGAAGTTAAACTTCAAAATATGTTCGCCTCACCCGTACACTTTTCGTTACACAATCACCAGCTTAATGCCAAAACAATCGTGCGTAGAGAAGTTTTACTTCAAAATATGGTCGCCTCACCCGATCACACTTTTCGTAACGCAAGCACCAACTTACTCCCCAAGTAAATTATGCGTAGAGAAGTTTTACTTCAAAATATGTTCGCCTCACCCGATCACACTTTTCGTAACGCTCTCGTTACGCAATCACCAGCTTACTCTCCGAAATAAATAATGCGTAAAAAAGTCATCCATTAACCTGTCCCGATCACACTAATCGTAACGCTCTCGTCTCACCTTCACGTTTTGTAAAAGGTAATTTACCTCTTACCAATTAGCGCGTTCCAATCTTAAACAGTATCAGCACTCGCCAACATTCAGCAACAAAAATAATTAAATAAAATAAACGTGTAAATGTTTGGTCATCGACAACCCTAACCGTGTATTAGTAATGTGAGACACGTATATTAAAATGATACTGCGGAGAGTGGTTTCCAAAGTTTTATTAAAATTCAATATTTTTAAAACAGATATTATTGATATTTTATAATGTAAAAGGTACAGAAATCATTTGTCGTGTTGAGCATACGTATCTATGATATGATGTCAAAAACAACCCACTGCCTGCCTCATTGGTCTATTGGTTAGCATGTTCGACTACAGACATGAGGTCCTGGGTTCGAGTCCCGGGTCGGGCCAATTCGAAATCGTTATTGAGTTTTCTATTAAGATTTTCTCAATATTTGCCCACAGTTGGGAAGTTGGCGGTGTGATCCACCCCCGTGCCTCGGAGAGCACGTTAAGCCGTCGGTCCTGCGCCCGATCTCTCAGATTCCAGTCACATCGGACTATGAGAGTGAAGGAATAGAGAGTGCTTGTGTTCTATGCCTGCCAATCCGCAGTGGAGCAGCGTGGTGGGTCTATGCTCTAAAAACCCTCACATAAGTGAGGAGGCCTGTGACCAGCAGTGGGACGTTAATGGGCTGCTACTTACTTACTATATAACCCGCAAAAACTATACAAGGTGTTAGGAGACCTTCCCCGGAAACGAAGACGGACGTTAGTTCTAATGACACCTTTAATGATGGAACTGAAAAAAATCATTAAAGGATTTTCATAACAAATATATTACTTTAATAAAAAAAAACCCAACAATGAAACACAATCAGCTGACGGTCGGGTCAACGAACGCTGCACAAGCAAAAGAAACGATCCTGCCCATGATGAGACTGCGCCAGTATTATGCTCACAAAAAATTAGGCCTGCGCCAATATTACTCTCACAACATCTGTGGCCTACGCCAGTATTACACTCATAACATCTGTAACACGTACCAATATATTTAAAATAAAAGTTGCCGACGTCTGGCTAAACCAGGGGTTAGCAACCTTTTCTTATTAATTAAATAATTAATATGTTTTTAATATTCACGTTTATAAATCGAGCTAAAATAAATATTAATAACATAGATAAAGCCGTGTGTCAGAATACAGTCATTTCACTGATACAGTAATACCATATTAGGCGTGTAACTCTATCTCGATTGATATGCGAATTAGATAAAGTACTGATTAAATAACATTGCTTTTTAGGTCTGCGTTTGTCTTCGTGTAGTTTTCCACGGATTTATACTTAGGGAGGCATCCAGAAATGGATTTAAATCCTTCAACACGATCTATTCTTCGAAAATTTCGTTAGTTTTTGGAGTAAACCATTATTCAATAGAACGACATTACTTGTAGTGGCTAGTGTTAAATGGAATGGAATTACTGGTAGTGGCTAGTGTTAAATGGAATGGAATTACTGGNGGAATTACCAGTAGTAGCCAGTGCTGAATGGAATGGAATTACCAGTAGTAGCCAGTGCTGAATGGAATGGAATTACCAGTAGTAGCCAGTGCTGAATGGAATGGAATTACCAGTAGTAGCCAGTGCTGAATGGAATGGAATTACCAGTAGTAGCCAGTGCTGAATGGAATGGAATTACCAGTAGTAGCCAGTGCTGAATGGAATGGAATTACCAGTAGTAGCCAGTGCTGAATGGAATGGAATTACCAGTAGTAGCCAGTGCTGAATGGAATGGAATTACCAGTAGTAGCCAGTGCTGAATGGAATGGAATTACCAGTAGTAGCCAGTGCTGAATGGAATGGAATTACCAGTAGTAGCCAGTGCTGAATGGAATGGAATTACCAGTAGTAGCCAGTGCTGAATGGAATGGAATTACCAGTAGTAGCCAGTGCTGAATGGAATGGAATTACCAGTAGTAGCCAGTGCTGAATGGAATGGAATTACCAGTAGTAGCCAGTGCTGAATGGAATGGAATTACCAGTAGTAGCCAGTGCTGAATGGAATGGAATTACCAGTAGTAGCCAGTGCTGAATGGAATGGAATTACCAGTAGTAGCCAGTGCTGAATGGAATGGAATTACCAGTAGTAGCCAGTGCTGAATGGAATGGAATTACCAGTAGTAGCCAGTGCTGAATGGAATGGAATTACCAGTAGTAGCCAGTGCTAAATGGAATGGAATTACTAGTTGTAGTAGCTAGTAATAAATTGAATGAAATTTCTTGTAGTAGAAGTAGTAGCTTGTATTAAATATAAAGAGTTTACTACTAGTAGTAGATACTATTAACCCCGTATAAAGGTACTGGTGGTAGTAGTAGTAGAAGTAGTAGAAAATATTAAACCGGAGTAAAATTACTTATAGTAGTAGTAGTACCAGATACTATTAACCCGAAATGAAGATACTGGTAGCAGTAGTAGTAGTAGTAGATAGTATTAAACCTGAATGAGCTTGTATTAAATATAACGAAATTACTTGTAGTAAAAACTTTGAGAAGCTCTCCCTCTCACAATAAGTTATGAGTATAGTAACCAAGGTTTTACGACGCTTTATAATTTAAGACATTATGGCTCAGTGGTTAATATTACTATGAAAGTCCCGGGTTCGAATAATCAAACAAAGTATAGGTGGAGTTATTAGACAAAGTCCTGCGTTGCATCTGTCTGTTTGTCCTGGATTATCTCGAAAACTACTGAACGGATTTTTATGCGGTTTTTACTAATAGACAAAGTGATTAATAAGGAAGGTTTTTTATATATAGTTTCTCAAAGTTTTATGTAAATTCATTGATATATAACGATAATTGTTGCAAGTGGTAAAAAAAGTCTAAATTGGATGTTTTCAGCTCAACACTGCCCAATCCATAAAAGATACAAAAAAACAATGTATGGTGGGTTTATTCCTCTATTATAGATCTACAAAAATGTCTAACATACCATCAATCTATCTTTAAAGATAAGTCGCTATATCCATTTCAGTTTGAAAAACGTTTACATAAAATGCAGTGATTGTAAACTCGTTTAGACTGTTACAATATTAATGAATATAAATTTCAATAGGTTAGTTTTATTAAGAATTTTATCCACACAATAATGGTCCTTCGAGCCGTATAATTCAAATGGATATCTTAGGAGATATGATAGAAAAAGTAATGCGCGCGAAACTTAAAACTGTTGGACATTCTCTATACGAGCCGCTGTAGCTCCGCATGTTAAATCTGTAATATCTTCTAAGATATCCATTTTAATGAAACACTGTTAAAGACAGTTTTAATCTACATTAAATATACAATATATATAATGTATTCAATAGGATGAAGAATAATACTGTATTGTATAAAACAGCTTACAGTTACTTTTGTTATGTAAAAGATAAAAACGGTCACTGTGAGTTATCTTTTAAAGATAAATATATACTGTGTAGGACTTTTTTGTAGATCCTTTTATGATCTACAATTATGTAGAACATTAATTTGATCTATCTCTTAAGGTTTAGTCAGCGTTTGCGATTTAATCGCACAGCAATATGTTTGTTATATCGCATTACAAATGTTTGAATTGTTCGTATTTTCTGTACTATAATATATATGTATTATATATATAAATAATGCTATTGAATTGCTCTATCTATTGTTAAAAACCGCATCAAAATCCGTTGTATAGTTTTGGAGATATAAGGCAACAAACAGCGGAAGCGTAGTTTACAAATAGTGGAATATTATTAATAAATCAGATTATGGTTATATTTTCACGTAGAAGTGAAAGGTTTTGTAGCTTAAACCCACCATGCTACACTGTATCAGATATACAAGCTTTCTCACGATGTTTTCCTCCATCAAAAAGGCTCTTTAAACAATTAAAAGTTGCAAAACAAAGTATTTAATTATATTAAATTTAAAATTAAAAATAAATATACGATTCGTTACGCGGAATGAGCTCTATAATTATATCTGTGAAAAAATATGGTTGTAGAGACACCATCTTAAAGTATTTCTAAGGACGTTTCCCGTTTATTTAGTTGATAAAAATAGCAGCTATTTCATGAAAAATTATAACCTGTTATTTATATTATTATAACCTGTTATCTATATTATTATGGATGATAATAAAAAAAAGTAAGAAGCAGCCCTTTAACGTCCCACTGCTGGGCACAGGCCTCCTCACTCCGAGGAGCGAGGGTNAGATTAAGAATGAGTATATTAGAGGAAGTGTGAAAGTAGTACCAGTGACCGAGAAGTTAAGGAGTGGAAGGTTAGCCTGGTATGCACTTGTAATGAGAAGAGAGGATAGCCATGTATGTAAGAGGGTCCTACATATGTTGGTAAGTGGCGACCAAAAAAAGTGTGGATGTGAATGTAGAAATGACAGCGGATAGAGTGAAGTGGCGAAAGGGAACATGCTGTGCCGACCCCACCTAGTGGGATAAGGGCAAGAAAACAACAACAATGATAATTCATAATTCCTCAATGCCTGGAGACTAAGGTCTTCGAATAGCGCGTGTTGTCAGCGATTACATATGGTTCCGAGACAAAGCCACTAACTCTAGGGCTCAGAGTCACTCAGCGGGCAATGGAGGGCTTTGCTCGGGGTTTCCCTATGTGATCAAATCAGAAATGAGGAGATCCGTAGGAGAACTAAAGTCTGAAGAAGTACTGAAGTGGCAATGGCTCGCACCGGAAAACGCAGCGCTGGCAGATCCCCACCAGATGGACCGATGATATCAGGCGGGTCGCTGGCAGCCGCTGGATACAAGCGGCGCAAGATCGGGCCTATTGGAATTCATTAAAGCCTTTGTCCAGCAGTGGACGTCCATTGGTTGAGACGACGAGGATTTATATTATTGGATTTATTGCATTAACAGTTATATAACACATAACATTTGAAAAGTGTGCACGTTGTAGGAGTTATTTAATTTGTTAAAGTAACAGTTAAATAACGAATAATTAACACTTGCTATATTTATGATTTACTTCAAATATATAGATAATATATGTATGTATTTCTATAGTAACACCGCCTACCTTCTCTCTCTTTTCTTTGACTGTCTCCCTAACGGCAAGGGTTGTCTGGAAGAGATCGCTATGTAGCGATAAGACCGCCCAATTGCACACTAAATTTAGTTAATTTTAAGTTGTTGTATTTTTCTTTTGTCCTATTTCTGTGGTGTTCAAGTAATTGACGACCTCGCTGGCGCAGTGGTGAGAGTATTCGCTTTGCTAACGGATGTCACGGGCTCAGTTTGTCTGAGTCTGGACTGGTGAGAGGCTTCGGCCGCGGCTACTTGCCACCCTACCAGCAAAGACGTATCGCCAAACAGAGATTTGTGTACCGATACGATGCTGTGTAGAAACCATAAGGGTTATATCACCTCTAACCAGACTGCCTCATTGGTCTAGTGGTTAGCATGTTAGACTATAGACATGAGGTCCTGGGTTGGAGTCCCGGGTCGGGCCAATTCAAAAATCAATATTGACTTTTCTATTGAGATTTTCTCAATTGCTCGAATTTGGGAAAAATTTGGCGGAGCCATCCACCCCCGTGCCTCGGAGAGCACGTTAAGCCGTCGGTCCTGCACCCGATCTCTCTCCGGTCGTGTCGGATTACCGTCACGTTGGACTATAAGTGAAGGAATAGAGAATACACTTGTGTACTATAGCTGCCAATTCGCAGTAGCGCAGCGTGGTGGGTCTATGCTCTAAAAACCCTCATAGAAGTGAGGAGGCCACACCAGCACTGGGACGCTAATGAGCTGCTACTTACTCTTTCTTTACTGTGTATATTTTGACAAAAGTTTGCCACAAAAACAAGATATTAAGTCAATTCAAGGAACCGTTATTCGATGAAAAATTAACACCTGAATAAAGAATATGGACTAATATGTCATATATGTCGGAGAATAAGAGAGAACGGAGAAGCATAAAGCACAGGGGCGTAGGGTTCTCCGCCGACATCGTCATTAATGGGATCCATTATTTAATTTTTTACTAACACGATTTGTTACTAAAACCTACAAATATCCTCTTTCCGACATTTTACATTAGTCTCATTATCTTGAGGACAAAATTTGGAAGGTTTCACTCTTAACCCGTGGGAATTGTGCGTGTAATAGGTAAGCAGCAGCCAATTAACGTCCCACTGCTGGGCACAGGCCTCCTCACTCGCATGAGAGAGGGTTTTTAGAGCATAGACCCACCAACCGCTGCTCCACTGCGGATTGGCAGGCATAGTACACAAGTGCACTCTTTATTCCTTCACTCTCATAGTCAAATCCGACACGATCGGGGAGAGATCAGGCGCAGGACCGACGGCTTAACGTGCTCTCTGAGGCACGGGGGTGGATCACACCGCCAACTTCCCAACTTCGGGCAAATATTGAGAAAATCTTAATAGAAAACTCAATATCCATTCTTGGATTGGCCCGACCCGGGACTCGAACCCAGGACCTCATGTCTGTAGAAGATCATGCTAACCATTAGACCAATGAGGCAGTTTGAGGCAGAGTGCGTGTAATAACAGTATGCAATTAGCAATAAACGACTAGTAAACTATTAAACTTATTGAAGAAACTGTTATTTTATGAATAACCGTTATTTAGTTTATTAAAGTAACAGTTATTTAATTGATCAAAACTAACACGTACTGTTTGTATTATTTATCAATTACCGCGAAATAACAGTTAACGAATAATTTACTTATTAACTTATATCGTATAAATCATTTATTATAAAGCTGAAGAGTTTGTTTGTCTGGACGCGGTAATCTCAAGAACTAGTGGTCCTTTTTGAAAAATTCTACCATTTTTAGATAGCCCATTTATCGAGGAAGGCTATAGGCTATACATTATCACGTCACGACCAATAGGAGTGGAGTTATAATGAAAAATGTTGCAAAAACTGGGAAAAAATACAACTTTTGACCACTTCAGTTGCGTTAAAGTTACACAAAAACCATGTATGAGGGAATTGTTCCCCTTTAAATGTTCTATAAAAAAGTATAAGACAGCATATATCTATCTTTTACGGTTGATTCATTATAAGCTTTTGAAAAAAATTGTTTTCTCCCTCTTATGAGGAACAGATAGTATATAAAGTTATTACGTCGGATCGAACCTGGGACCTTGGTTAACTAAACAAATACATTAAAAATCCATAGAATTTCTTTCTGACATCTTGCATTTCAACAATTGAACGATAAATTTTAGTAAAGCGTCCATAAAACTCTAGTGCGAGGCGTGAGTCGCTATTTATAAATAGATGGTCTAATTTAGTTTTAATGTACTCAGTAAGGACGTATTTACACTTTTACAGCTTTATCTATACTCTAAACAATGTAAGTAATAAATAAACTAACTAACATAACCGCGCGACTTCGCCTGTATCACTTAAGAAAAACAAAAATATGGTCGACACATAAAAAGTGTTATACTGAGTTAACTATAAAAGATAGAAGTCTACTGTCATACACTTTTTTGTAGATATTTTATAGAGGAACAATTATTTGATACATTATTTTTGCGTAACACTAACCGTTTACGTAGCACACGCAATTAAAGTTGCGACAAGAGATGCATTCGCTCAGGTTTTGCAAGTTTTTTCATATTTGCCCCGTTCGTATTGATCGCTATGTAACGTTATGCAGCATGTAGCCTTCCTTGATAAATGGGCTATCTAAAACTAAAAGAATTTTTAAAATCAAACCAATAGTTTCTGAGATTGACGCTTGCAAACAAACACACTATTATAATGAACTTAAATTTTTCGTAATCATTTAAATAATGCAGACGAGTCAATATATTATATATTTATATAACGATTTTTTTACGAACTCCTTTATAACAAATTTTAGAACAACCTTTCCTCAATATAACAAAACGTGTGGACATTATATTCTCTATATGTAACTTTAACACCCACTGTACCTCCGCTTGTTAAATCACTGATATCTCCCAAGATATCCATTCTAATGAAATACTGTCTACTACAATTTTGATCGACATTAAATATACAATATATATAATATATTCAATTGGATAATTATTGTATAAAACAGCTTGGTAAATGGCACATATTTTTTGTAATGTGTAAAAGATAAAAATGGTCACAGCGAGTTATCTTTCAGAGATAAGTATACACTATCACGGCATTTTTTGTAGATCTTTTTATGATATACAATTGTGTAGTACATTTTTTTGATCTATCTATTAAGGTTTAGTCAGTATTTGGTATTTAATGGCGTAAAAATATGTTTTTTTACGACTTTAGAAATGTTTGAATTTCTAATATTTTTTAAATTGCAATATATATGTATTATATATGTTAATATTCCTCTTGAATCGCTCTATCCATTGGTGTAAATTGTATTTAAATAAAACGGGAATCGAACCCAGGATCTGCTTGCAAAGTAACACCGTTGCGCCAACGCGGTACCTTAGTAGGAGGCGCGACTCTATTTATAAACATCGTTGTTCTAATTTAGTTTTAATGTACTTCGTAAGGATGTCTATACACTTTACATCGATATCTTTAAAACATTACTTTATACAAGGTACCAAAAACGAAGACAGACGATTGTACTAAAGACACCTTTAATGATGGGACAGTATTTACGCTCCATCATGTCAGTACAGTTAATGGTAACGATACTTTCATGACAAATACTTTACTAGAAAAAAAACCTGCAATTAATCACAATGAGCTAACGCTCGGGTCAAAGACCGCAAAGAAAGAACTAAATTGAGCGAAACTGACTATAGTCGTTTCAAATCAAAATTTCAGTAAGAGTAACACTTTTGCATTGTCAAATATCGATATCGATATACTGATGATAACAATAAACGACTTAAAATCTAAAGTTACGAGGGTTCATTCGAGCCCTGATCTGAGAAGAGCCCACAACAAAATCAGTCAGGTGTATTGTTTTTTTTGTCATCATTTCAATATATACACGCACATCACCGCGGCACCGTACGGTCATTGACCCGTGCGTCAGCTAATTGCGTTTCATTATTATTTTTTTCTTAGTAAACTAGACACTCATACACTCACGTCACTCGCGTAACACGTAATGTGCCAAAAAAAGTTTCACATCAAAAACACAGTAAAAATTTTAATCAAAGTATAAAGAATTAAACAACTGTTTCAATAAAGTACAGTTTTACAAACCAAACAAATCTTCACAGTGCCCAACAGTTGTTCTTCAACTCACTGCATTCTTAACGCGAACAAACTGTAATTATATGTTAAAGCTAACTTTGCACGTAATTTTTCTTTATGATCAATAAACATTTGCAGGAGTTCAATTAGTATTAAAAACCTATCATAAATAATCAAATCATCAACAATAGAGTTAAGTATATAATTTTACTTTTGTAGAACAGTGTTTCAATAAAATACAGTTCGGTCCCGTCACGAATGCAGTGAGTCATCATGGTGCACCGGCCTAACCCCGCACTCTAACCAAAAATCTTTTCAAACTACAAGGTCAAGTTCACAGTGGCCAGTTGATGATTTTCAACTCACTGCATTCATAACGCGAACGTATTGTAGTTATATTTTTAGAGCAAAAGTATCATATAATTTTTCATTATGATCTTCTAACTGCGAGACGTCACGTGACAGGTTTTTAGCGCTATAGTTTATATTGTTCATTGAACATTAAAATATAACTACAATTAGTTCGCGGTATGAATGCCGCGAGTCATCATTTGAGTGAAAAGATTTGATTGGTTAGACCGGCGTACAATGATGACTCACTGAATTTTTAACGCGAACGAACTGTTGATATATTTTAAAGTCACACTGTATACACTATAGTTCGATACAGTGGGCAGAGAGGCGACGTGGCGACGCTTCGCACACGCCGACATAAATATTTCATATAAAAAATTACTTACAATCGATATCGATACAAAATAATTGTGTCACAACACTACCAATTGCTGATATGGCGGACAGGAGCAGGGGTGGAGTTACTAATGAGAAATAATTTTAAAATTGCCTTTTCGTTTTATTTAACTGTATAATCGTCATATTTGCGATGTCATTTACTTAATTATACGTTCATATAATTCATTTATATGTATAATTAATAACATTTATTCGATAAAACGTTACAACTAAGTAAATAAATGAAAACGAACCAGTTTTAAATGTGAACTATGTTTTAGTATTACCTGTTTCATTTAACTGTACAATCGCCTTATTTACGAAATTATTCATTAATATGTATAATATATAATACGTTTTAATTAAACGAATGGAGATTAATGTCTCGATTACAAAATATATTAGACTTACGTAAATCATTTCCTTTTCCGATGATTTGAGAACAATGGGTGACGTCATCGCATTAAAAAACCGTTCCGATATACGTTTAACACGTTGTTTTAGACATTAATACGTTTACATATTAATTAAATTTAATTTATCCCGTTAATGCTAAATTTGATTTAAAATTTAGTCATTTTTTAAAGTTTACAGTCCATTTTTTGTTTATATTAAATATAAATTGATAATGTTTTATCTATTCAGCCTCAACGGCTGTGAGATTAAAACCTTTGGATTAAAATAACGCTATAGATTAAAAAACTATCATACATTCACCTACTTTACTAGTCAACATCTAAATATAATTAAAATAACACTAATAATTGTAATTTTAATAAATATTTGTTATTACCTTTCATATTTAAACTATAGACAAAGATGTATGATCGAAACACTTGCCTTTATCAATGATATTGGAAAAAAAATTGTAACTTCATTATGATTACGTTGCATTTTTTCTTAATTATAGTCACATGACTATAAAACTGTTAATTTGTGAAGTGTAAATTGTTTTTTTTATTAAATTTAATTTAATAAAGTTTCAAAAACACGTAAACATTTGTAATAGTAATAAAGAAGAGTTTTTTTTTTTCAAATTTGATTGACGAAGGTCAAAGTTTTTAATATATACTTTTGAAATTCATCACGACAATCAAGACAGCAATTTATTTGAAGGTAACATTCTTTTTTATTTAATTTATTAACGGAAAGGTTAGTTTAGTACAAAGCGTCGTTTAAACTAAAAAATATTTAATTGTAAACGTGTCAACTCACCTTGTAAGAAGGTTTCTCCATAATAAATCCAAATGCACAACAATCACATGAACTTCACGTTGGTGATAACAAATACTTCGTATTCATCTTACATTTAACTATTACACTATTAATAATAAACTCAGTTGTGTAACTATTTATAACATTAAACACAACACGAACACATTTTTCACTATTAATACGCGTTTTTAATCTGTTAACACAACAGTGTATTATAAAACGATAATTTGAAATTGGAACGCGTTGTTAACTTTTTTTTTTAATTGCAAATGATAGACGAAGGCACGTAAATAGTACGCCAATAATAACAATAAAACAATATGGCGTAAGGTTTGACAAAAATAAGTAAAACACGCGCGAGGGGGGGGGACACTGAGAACGGAGCGTCACACTACCATCTCGTTGGACCGTCGGTCCGTATCTGTGTGTATTATACACCTCGCTCTCTCACACTTGCGAAAGAGATTAGGGCTGCGTTCAAACATTAAATTTTATAATTATTTATTTATTTATATACTCTTTTTTTTACAGCAAAGAAAAAAATTACAAATTACAAGAGACGCACAATTAATAACAAAACAAATGGAAAAAAAGTCTAAAGTATTATAATTATTAATTTATTTATACTGTAAACCACACAAACGCATAATCTTCTTTCTTAATCAACTCTGTTATTTCATTTATTATATAGTAAATTGAGTAATCTGTGGGGTGTGAATAAAATTGGTCCAATAAAATCTATCATCGCTGGCACTGAAGAGACTATTGATGATAGAACAAAAAAATGTTCTACAATATTATAGAAGGTGTTAATATCTACAAAAAAGTCTGTAATACCATCTGTCCAACTACTATAGTTACGCCACTGTAACTACTTTTTTTATAAGGATTGTACTAATATTATAAAGAGGTACCTTGTTTGTGATGTTTTCATGCAAAAAGTACTTGACCGATTTCAAAAATTTTATGTGCATTTTGACTGAGAGACATATGTCACATTACTTTCTCAAAAAAAAATAGGGATTCCTAAGATAAATGCATTAATACAACCGAAGGTGTAAAAAAATTGTTACGAAAAATACATCATCGCGAGCACTGAAGAAACTATTAATGATAGAACAAAAAAATGTTCTACAATATTATAGAACGTATTAATATCTACAAAAAAGTCTGTAATACCGTCTGTCCAACTACTATAGTTACGCCACTGTAACTACTTTTATACATTTCAAAAGTGCCGACAATAATCACACCATATTATTCATACCTCTGTATTAAATATTATCCTATTAATGATTTATTAAAGACCGTTTAATAAGCTGTAAAAAACTTTTTAAATTATTAAAATCGAATGGACTATTCAAAAGATATAACGAATTTTGTCCGAGTTAATAAACTTTCCACTGCCATGATATCGGGGTTTACGTGGGTGAAACCAAAAGGCATTGCTAGTTGATAACAACAAATTGATAATTCATTTAAAAACAACTGTATACGTTGTAAAATAAACTCCCAAACATACTACAAATTATTTGTGTTATTATATTTATTAGATAGCTATTAAATTACTATATTTGCTTATGTGGTTCTTACAATTAAATTAGTAAAAAGTTTACATGCTCTACTTCTGGTTTAAGCTTTTATAAGCTGATCCCGTGGGAATATGGGAAATCCAGTCTTAGTAAGAAAGTGTGTGTCGAATTTTAAGTTAATCTGGTGAATAGTTTTGGATTTCTCGCAGTATCAGGTCATTTTTTCATTTATATAACCCGATGCATTGCGAATATCAGGAAATTCAAACTTAATGATCGTCTACATTGCGACATTTTCGTAGTTTTCATTAAAATTATATTAACGGAACCACGTAACAGCGTCAACACTTCATAATAGAAATAGAAGGAACAAATTTGGTTGCAATAAAGAAAGGTTATATTGAGTCAAACTTAAAAGATAGACGTTAACTGTATTTAACTTTTTTATAGAAGTTTTAAAGGGGAACAATACTGTCATTCATGATTTTTGCGTATTTCTAACCGTTTACGTAGCACACGCAATTGAAGCTCTCAAAAAGGTTGTTTTTTTCCGTTTTTTCTACAGTTTTAAATATTGCTCCATTATTATTAGTTGTAGTTTATTAGTATATATACGATGGTGTTCCTTGATATATCTAACACAAAAATCATATTTCAATTATTAATACTTTTTTTTATCGTTGGGAAATGCTTTTACGCACCCCGGAAGAATAAGAATTCTTCCAACCGGGAGTGTGGGACTCGCTGAAACTAGAATACCCACTAAATCCCAGCTCATCCCTCGTCATCCTCGGATGAGATCACTAGAGGGTCCCATTTCGCATTCCACTCTAGTAACCTGGATGATACCGACTATACCAGTCTACAGTTTAATATTGGAGTGCATACCTGCGCCTGCTACCACCCAGCCTCCTTCGACGGAGAGGAAGGGCATCAGCAGCATCCTCCCTTTGCCTCTCATTAGCCTCCTTTAGCGAGATGACAGTCTCGCAAAAGAAGGCAACCACCCTCCATCCAAACTCGCTGGTGAGCATCACATCAATTATGCTCTCCAAAGAGAGGTCAAGAGCAGCGACAACAACATATGCCGCGGGGGCGCCCACGCTGGACACTCTGTCAACGTATGGTGTACCGTATCTACAGTGGCACCACACTCATGACAGACGGGTGTTTCCTCGCGACCTATCTGGTGCAGATACTTGCCGAAGCATCTATGCCCCGTCAGCGCCTGCACCAGACGGTAGGAGAGAGATCCATGCCTCCTAGTGATTCAATTCTCCAGGTGTGGACGGATCGCTCCCACCGTGTTCACACCCGCAGTTGGGGATCCAAGGTCGATCCATTTCGATCAGTGCTCTGTCGGTGAGAGCCCTGATCCTCCGGACCTGGTTATTGTTCGGTTCCTCGCTACCGGATGCACTCGCAGCAATTCTACTCTGATAGGAGAGAGCCTCCGCTCGTAGTTCCCACGGTGGATCGCCTGCCATCAATTATGAATACTAGTTTCGGAAGTAATAGCGTTAAAACAAACAAAATTTTCTGCTTTATATAAAACTACGAAAATGGCACATTAAGACATTTATATTCGCAAGTTTAGTAGTTATTTTACGATTTTTTTACAGCACAACAAAAACATTACTCAAAAATATCATAATTTATAATAAATAGGGAAATATGTTTTAATAAAAACACCGTAATCGACAACCCTGAAGACGGGCGGTGTAAAGACTCGAACACAATGGCGTGGTGTTTTTTTTTATATATTTAACATTCGAAATAGTTATGACTTGTCCGATGGGAAAAAAATGGAGTTACATTTAAATAGAACTTATAATCTATCATTTAAATGTATATTTTAATATATTTATTACATATACAGTGAAACTACAAATGTCCTTGTTGGTAATTTTTGGAAGAATGTTTTATAGATAATTTAACAATCTCTCGTTTTAATGATAAGTTTATTTAATAATCATCTTTTAATAGACATATCACCATAAAACGATGATTGAGTTCGTTAAATAGAGTGATACAATCACCGATATTAAAAAAAAACATCAAAATATTCCTTATTAAATTACAGTTCGTTTGCGTTACAGTGAGTCATCAATTCTTTTCAAATTAGAAGACCATTCTACTGGTCACTGCAAGTTTTACATGTAAGGCTCACTGCATTTCTAACGCGGACGAACTGTAGTATGTCCGTTGGTAACAGATGCACTACTATTTCCTGTTTTACTATATTCCTTTTTCCTAAATAAGTTTTAATAAAAAGCCGTTAAAGTTACTTAAAATTTCGTATAATAGGATTTTTTCCTATTTGTTTGAGTGCTTACGCTATAAGACCGCCTTTATATGCTCTCATTACTGACGGTCTACTTTAGCCAAAGCATGTTATGACTGCTGACGGTTTAGCCAAAGATAGTTATGATTACTGACGGTTTAGCCAAAGATAGTTATGATTACTGACGGTTTAGCCAAAGATTGTTATGATTACTGACGGTTTAGCCAAAGATTGTTATGATTACTGACGGTTTAGCCAAAGATTGTTATGATTACTGACGGTTTAGCCAAAGATTGTTATGATTACTGACGGTTTAGCCAAAGATTGTTATGATTACTGACGGTTTAGCCAAAGATTGTTATGATTACTGACGGTTTAGCCAAAGATTGTTATGATTACTGACGGTTTAGCCAAAGATTGTTATGATTACTGACGGTTTAGCCAAAGATTGTTATGATTACTGACGGTTTAGCCAAAGATTGTTATGATTACTGACGGTTTAGCCAAAGATTGTTATGATTACTGACGGTTTAGCCAAAGATTGTTATGATTACTGACGGTTTAGCCAAAGATTGTTATGATTACTGACGGTTTAGCCAAAGATTGTTATGATTACTGACGGTTTAGCCAAAGATTGTTATGATTACTGACGGTTTAGCCAAAGATTGTTATAATTACTGACGGTTTAGCCAAAGATTGTTATGATAACCTATGGTTTAGTCAAAGCTTGTTAATAATTGGGTTTATATATTAAAAAATTCAACTATATCTTTAATATTATTAAAAATATGATAGACAAAGCCTTAAAATATACTAGTATCGTGACAATGTGCACAACGTGATCTTTTATTAATCACTTACGAGGAAACAAGTATGATGCAATGGATAAATAACAATTACGCATAAAATTCACTTTATTTACTATTATATGGAGAGTAATTGGAACTAATAGGTCAAGTTACATATAAAAAAATATATAATTAAGTTGAATGTCATTGTTTTTATCTGATTATTTCTACATTAATATATTAATCGACCCTAGATTTCAAGTAGTAATATAATAAAGTCGTTTGCTTATATCTTTTTAATTACTCAATCGATTTTAATGAAATTTCTAACAATTGATAGAGCGATTCAACATAAATATTTACACGTGTAATACATATATGTCGGAGAATGAGAGAGAATGGAGAAGCATAAAGCACAGTGGGCGTTCGTGGGTAATGTTGGTGCAATCAAACAGTTTATTAATTAACTCGGATTATAATGTTCCCGATATCAATTTACACAAACCTATTAACACTAATAGCTAGGAACGCGACAGTTCCAACAGTAGACTGCTCCGGTCGAGCGCTACTCGACAACTGCCGAGAGACTCCCGCCGGACTGCCACCATTGACTCTGTCCACGCCGATAGATGGCGCCAGCGTTCCACAGACATCTACCCTCCAACATATATATTATAGTACATAAAAGAAGAGAAATTTAACGATTTGTAATGTGATATAACAAACATATATCTGTGCGATTAAATCGCAAACGCTGGCTAAACCTTGCGAGATAGATCAAATTAATCTTTTACGGAATTATTTATCATAAAACGATCTACAAAAAAGTCTGGAATAGTATATACTTAGCTCTTAAGGATAACCCATAGCGGCCATTTTTATCTTTTAAATATTACAAAAAAACATGTGACATTTACCAAGCCATTTTATACAATACAGTGTCACTTGTCATCTAAATGAATACATTACATACGTTGTGTGTTTCATGTAGATTAAAATTGGCCTTAGTAGTGTTTCATTAAAATGGATATCTTAGAAGATATCAGCGATTTAAGAAGTATGGCGCATCTGCTGGCCGGTCGTAGTGAGGTTAAAGCGAAAGGTTCTCGGTAGACTAGCCAAGGCCAATATGGTTGCGCCCATAGCTCACTTCAGCTGCTTCAATTCCACAAAACAATAATGTTTTTTATTTTGTATATTTGGTGGATTAGATTACCTATTAGGACGGATTGGTAGCTGTGAGAAAAATAGTTATTTTTCACCCAGCTTTAAGTCCCGATCTAAGTTATTATTTGTATAACATTTTAAAATGTATACAAATTTTATGTTTAATGATAATCAAATTATTTTTCTCTACCCTCTCATAGTAGCTGCTTCAGACACGCTTAACTTGGTTATTGAGCTAGTGACTGGAGCGTTACGAAAAGCGTGATCGGTTGAGTAAGAGAGAGCCTTACAAGAGAGAGATGCGAGGACATATTTCCGTTTAACACGGAAGAGTGCCTTATAAATTGCGAAATCTAAAACTAACAGAAGAGTCCCTGATAGCTTGCGAGACCTAAGTACAAGAGAAGGGTGCCTGATAGATTCCTAGATCTAAATATAACAGAAGAGTTCCTGATAGCTCCCTGATAGCTTGCTAGATCTAAGTACAAGAGAAGGGTGCCTGATAACTTGCGAGATCTAAATAGAATAGAAGGGCGCCTGATAGATTACTAGATCTAAATATAACAGAAGAGTCCCTGATAGCTCCCTGATAGCTTGCGAGATCTAAGTAAAAGAGAAGGGTGCCTGATAACTTGCGAGATCTAAATAGAATAGAAGGGCGCCTGATAGATTACTAGATCTAAATATAACATAAGAGTCCCTGATAGCTCCCTGATAGCTTGCGAGATC
>JACTOM010000204.1:514956-553654 GCA_015832385.1 Elymnias hypermnestra | reverse complement strand
AATATAATTATTACAGTCCAAAAATAACTTAAAATAGCATAATATAATTATTACAGTCCAAAAATAACTTATAATAGCAAAATCTAATTATTTCATTACAAGAATAACTTAAAATAGCAAAATGTAATTATTACAGTCCAAATATAACCTATAATAGCAAATGGTATTTAACTTACAATATAATACAATTCAAAACAACCAAATGTAATTAATTAATAGTACAAAATAACTTACAATAGCAATATGTAATAAATTTACAATATAAAATAATTTATAATAAAGAAACGTGATTCATTTACAGTGTAAAATTACTCATAACAGCAAAATGGAATTAACTTACAGTATATAATAACTTAACATAGCAACATGTGATCATTACAGTCCAAAAATAATTCGTAATAGCGAAATGTGTTCAACTTAAAATATAAAATAACTTTTAATAGCAAAATATGATCATTACAGTCCAAATATAATTCGTAATAGCGAAATGTGTTTATCTTCCAGTACAAGATAACTTATAACACCAAAATGTGATTAATTTACAGTATAAAATAATTTATAATAGCAAAATGTAATTATTAAAGTGTAAAATAACTCATTATGTATTTAACATTGATACGAAAATAACTTAATAATAGCAAATAAAATTTAATTACTCTCATTCGTGTAAATATCATATTGTGAAATTCAACCTTTAAATATGTTTACTTGTTTTTTTTTAATAATTTCATAAATACATTTAACAATATAAAATGTAATCATGTTTTTGTTGACACAAATTTAACCACGATGTTTTTTTAGGGTTTACTTATGAAACGCGTGTCTAGCGTCACGAAGGTGTGCAGCGTTTTTTTATGCCTGACATGTGCACTTCTTTTTAAATTGGTGCAACTGTTACGGAGGTTACAGACATTTACAAATAGACAATTCAATATAATTATTACACGCAAATAATAGATTTGAAACCACCTAATGTGTGCCGACGCTACTCACACATTGAAATGTGTTCGTTTTTCAAATAATCTAGCGAAATACAAACAGAGGAAAATAGACTTTATGCTTTATGATAAAATAGAGTTCAAATTAGTACTGTGTTGGAGTTTATTATCACTTATACATAAATACAGTGACTCCGCATCAAAATAGGGTACAGTTTTTTCTGTGTTATAAAAAAAAATGTCATAAAAAAGAGTAGATGGAACTTATATTAATTCGTTTTAAACTGTATCGATGAGATGTGACGGTTTGGTGGTGAGTTTGTTTTAACGCGCTTATCTCAAGAACTACTGGTCCGATTTTTTTAAATTATTTCAGTTTTAGATAGACCATTTATCCGGGAAGATTCTAATCTAAATATAATTACGTTGCGTCTCATAAAAACGGTGTAACATCGAGAAATGTTGCAAAATCTGGAGATTTTTTCCATTTGCATGTGCTACGTAAACGGTTACAGTTACGCGAAAATTATATAACACAGAATTGTTCCCCTTGAAATTATCTACAAATAGGTCTATAATAGCATATATGTATCTTTTAAGGTTGACTCGCTATAAACTTTTAAATGGTAATCCAACCAATAAGAGTGGAGCAGCAATGAAAAACATATTCCTTTTGAGAGATTCAATTGCGTGTGCTGCGTAAACGGTTACAGGTACGGAATATCCGTGTATTGCAAAATTGTTTCTCTTGAAATTTCCTACATAAAAGTTTCAGGATACTTATATCTATCTTCTTAAGTTAACTCGCTATAATCTTTTTAATCGCAATCAAATGTTTTCACTCTCCCTTATGACTAACATCGTCACAACCAATAAACGGTTAGAGTTACATAAAAACAATGTACAACAAAACTGTTTCCCTTTAAATTTTCTACAAAAAAGTCCCAAGCAGCATGTATCTATCTTTTAAGGTTAGTTCACTATTAACTTTTTAATGTGTACGCTCTCTATTAGAACTTTATATCATCATGCCACACCCAATAAGGTGTTACAACCAATAAACGGTTAGAGTTTTACAAAAATAATATATGACAGAACCGTTTCCCTTGAAATGTTCTACAAAAAAGTCTTAAACAGCATACATCTATCTTTTAAGGTTAGCTCACTATAAACTTTTTAATGGTAATCAAATGTTTTCACTCGCTCTTATGACTATCATCGCCACAACTCATAAACGGTTAGAGTTACACAAAAATTATATATAATAAAATTGCTCCCCTTAAAATTTTCTACAAAAAAGTGTAACATAGTATATATCTATCTTTTAAGGTTTGCTCACTACAACCATCTTTAAGGTAAAGTACATTTGTGCCGTATTATTCTTAGCGGGTTAAATTGTTTCTACACAGCCTCACTGAAAGAAACTCTTCTCTGTCTCTTCGCTGTAATCATAGCTGATGATGATACAGTCTAAATATACCTGCAGGGAATAGAACCAGGACCTCCGCCACAAAGCTATGTAAAATAAAGACACCGTAATAGCATTTTTTCCTGTCTCCAACAGAGTGGAACATTCGCGAATTAATTTAAATACTTTTTGTATCGTCATATAAAAGAATACGGATAACATTTTGTTAATAAAAACAAAATACACTTCTTCCTGAATGTTTTCAATTGACTACCACATTTGGTAGTGAGTGATCATCGAGTGGAATTCCAATTCAAAAAATCGTTTAACTATTAGGCTTTTAAGGCACTTTTTACTCGTCAAATATGGTTTCTAAATGACTGATGATGATATTAGAGCTTCAAGGAGGTTCCTGCGCTATCTGCTCTGAGAAGAACCCACAGTAATCTCAGCCGGGATTTCCCCCTTTTCACCATTATTGTTATTTAAATGTCGGTATAGAGATAGATTGGACCGTGAAAGAGGACTTACGCTACTTTTTATTGCGAAAGAAAGCTTGAAAGTGTTGAAATAGTAAGTTTAGATTTTACTTTAAAGTGGACACAAAGGAAGCTCGAAAAGAAGCTGCCTGTAGAAGCTAGAAAAGAAGCTGCGAGTTTAAGCTGGAAGAGAAGCTGCGAGTAGGAGCTAGAAAAGAAGCTGCGACTAGAAGCTAGAAAAGAAGCTGCGAGTAGGAGCTAGGAAAGAAGATGCGACTAGAAGCTAGAAAAGAAGCTGCGAGTAGGAGCTAGAAAAGAAGCTGCGACTAGAAGCTAGAAAAGAAGCTGCGAGTAGAAGCTGGAAAAGAAGTTCGAAAAGAAGCTGCCAGTAGAAGCTGTGTGTGGGAGCTAGAAAAGAGGCTGCGTATAGGAGATAAAGAGAAAGCTACGGGTAGGAGCTTAAAATAGAAGCTGTAGTTAGGAGCTAGAGAGGAAGCTGTGGGTAGGAACTAGAAAAGAAGCTGCGGACAAGAAGATAGGAAGTATTGGAAATCAATTACACAAAATTCAGGTTGTTGATAATGTTTTTTTCTGTTTATGTAATATCACTTGTCTAGTGAGAAACATTTCTCATTCCAATCTACACTCAAGTTAAATACATTCAGCAGAAAAGACGTAGTAGATAAATAGTCAAGTAATTATTACCAGATAAGTGGATTATCATTGAGATTTAGATAACCAATCAATATTAAAAATTGATTTGGCTTTTTCTTTCATCTGCAGTATTCAAATTAGATGACATTTTTAAGAATTTCATTTAAAATGTAAACGCTTGTGACATGAGAATGAGCAATGTTTCTCACTCTCACTAGTTCTAAAGGGGGTTTAGTTAATTTTGCAATTTTTATAATAAACGAGAATTAAACGGGACCACTTCCAATGTACATGACCATTGAAGTCTTTAGGAGTCCACTTCTAGTAAAGACACCACCTCACCTGATGATAATCTAAGATGGAAGCGTGTTAACTTGGTAAGGGATTTGCACTTATGGATTCTATACAGTATCGTCTTCTTCCTCTAATTGACCTTTCGCTGCTGAGCGTAACTACCGCAATCATCGGCAGCGAAGTAAGATGGAGGGCAGTTGCTTCGTTCTGGGAGAAAATCTTATATCAGGAAGAGGAGGGTAGGGCCTGCGCCTGCTTACTTGACTAAGACGTTTGTAGAATGTCGATCTCCTAACCCTCCCACCACCTATATCGGATGTAGAGAGCTCTTCTGGGTTTTAGTAAATATTCTGGTAACAGCGAGTCCCACACTCCATACGTAAAAAAAGATATCTTTGCTGATCGGTAGCTATGTGGATTAGGCAAACAATTTCTTTTAGAGTTGAAGAAGCAGTACTCGCAGCTTCTTATCAGTGCGACAAAATCAAGATTCTTGCTGACAGAGCCTGGATCCGAAGATGGAAGGAGGACCTTGGGTCCCTAGCTAGTGGTGGGTTTTAGTGGGTATCTAGTGCTACCTGCGAGTCCCACACTCTCGTCTGCCTTTTGTCTGACTGGCTTCGATGTCCAGCTGTTCTTCTAATTCATCCATTGCTTTCGATTTTTCCAGTTAAAATGAGTTTCTTCCAGCTATCTGTGAACTTTCTGGCTATATGGCCAAAGAACTGTAGTTCCCACCAGGGTTTTAGATCACAGACCCACCACGCTGCAAGCAGAAAACATAACTCAAAACAATCGTTAATAGACATAGCAACAAAAAAGAATGTTATATCGCATCTTAATAATAAATGTAAAGCAAATACAACGCAATGTGTCAGCGCCCTAACCGGCAATTTCAACCAAATGGATACGGCACGGCGTCGGCGCACACTAGGCGGTTTTGCAACTTGATTTATTCCAAATATTTTAATTATTTTAAAAAGCTTGCATGCTTCGACTACGTAACAAGCAACGAGTTTACTCATTTATTGATGATAAACTAAACTATATCTGCGTAATTCAATGAAATATTTTAAACAAATCAAAGAAAATAAGTTTGATGACGCATCAAAACAAATAACCAACTATTCAGACATACAAAAGATACGAGTATGCGTAGAAAATTTGAAACATACGTGTTGCGGACGGGAGCTGCGAGCCTAGCGCGTCGCCGGCGGCGACTAATTCTGATTGGTCAGCCGCCGGCGATACCCCTCTCCGCACCTACCTCAACACCTGCGCTCGCCCTATCTCTCGCTCGGTACGAGCGTGTGTGCGTACCGGGTGAGAGATTTGTATAAAAGGACACTCTCATGGCTCGATCGGACACATTTCGCCTTAGACTCCCGAGCGGAGTAGATCTCAGTACTAAGCGCGACTTGTGACCATCGAACCAGAACTCTACGAACCGAACCACGAACAACAGAACATCCGAACCCGCAAGAACTGAACGACCCAAGCACCGAACCCTGAAGACCCGAAGCCTCAAGCAACGAAGAACTGAAGATCCGAAACTGCAAGACCTGAAGACCGAAGCGCTCAAGAACTCAACACCGAACCCGAAAGATCAAAGCACCTGAACCAATACAGTCCACTGAACCCGGAGGGATTCATCTGAACCTGAATCCCTCCCCAACAATACCCACTAAAGTACAAATTTATTTTATCGGGAAGCTATGTGGCACTTTTGTTGTTAAAAATAGGGCTGTAAATACGAACTTTCGATACAATTATGATGAAAAATACTGGATCCAGTTCAAATATATGTTTTAAACTCTTGGCTTGACGACGTTACAGTTTTTATCGATTATTAATTTATTAATTGACGAAGTGTACAATGCCATCTTTCAATCTTCATCTTCCAATCTTGCCAATTCAAAAATCAATATTGTCTCAATGTTTCCCGAAGTTGGGAAGTTGGCGGTGTGATACACCCCCGTGCCTTAAGCCGTCGGTCCTGCGCCTGATCTCTCTCCGGTCGTGTCGGATTCCCGTCACATCGGACTATAAGAGTGAAGGAATAGAGAGTGCACTTGTTGTGTACTATGCCTGCCAATCCGCAGTGGAGCAGCGTGGTGGGTCTATGCTCTAAAAACCCTCGCTCCTTGGAGTGAGGAGGCCTGTGCCCAGCANCATTCCGGAAATATTAGCAATCAATAAAATTATGAAAATATTAGCAATTGATAATATTTACGAAATATTAGCAATTGATATTATTTAGGAATATTCGATAAAATTTAGAAAGTATTAGCAATTGATAACATTCCGGAAATATTAGCAATCAATAAAATTATGAAAATATTAGCAATTGATAATATTTACGAAATATTAGCAATTGATATTATTTAGGAATATTCGATAAAATTTAGAAAGTATTAGCAATTGATAACATTCCGGAAATATTAGCAATCAATAAAATTATGAAAATATTAGCAATTGATAATATTTACGAAATATTAGCAATTGATATTATTTAGGAATATTCGATAAAATTTAGAAAGTATTAGCAATTGATAACATTCCGGAAATATTAGCAATCAATAAAATTATGAAAATATTAGCAATTGATAATATTTACGAAATATTAGCAATTGATATTATTTAGGAATATTCGATAAAATTTAGAAAGTATTAGCAATTGATAACATTCCGGAAATATTAGCAATCAATAAAATTATGAAAATATTAGCAATTGATAATATTTACGAAATATTAGCAATTGATATTATTTAGGAATATTCGATAAAATTTAGAAAGTATTAGCAATTGATAACATTCCGGAAATATTAGCAATCAATAAAATTATGAAAATATTAGCAATTGATAATATTTACGAAATATTAGCAATTGATATTATTTAGGAATATTCGATAAAATTTAGAAAGTATTAGCAATTGATAACATTCCGGAAATATTAGCAATCAATAAAATTATGAAAATATTAGCAATTGATAATATTTACGAAATATTAGCAATTGATATTATTTAGGAATATTCGATAAAATTTAGAAAGTATTAGCAATTGATAACATTCCGGAAATATTAGCAATCAATAAAATTATGAAAATATTAGCAATTGATAATATTTACGAAATATTAGCAATTGATATTATTTAGGAATATTCGATAAAATTTAGAAAGTATTAGCAATTGATAACATTCCGGAAATATTAGCAATCAATAAAATTATGAAAATATTAGCAATTGATAATATTTACGAAATATTAGCAATTGATATTATTTAGGAATATTCGATAAAATTTAGAAAGTATTAGCAATTGATAACATTCCGGAAATATTAGCAATCAATAAAATTATGAAAATATTAGCAATTGATAATATTTACGAAATATTAGCAATTGATATTATTTAGGAATATTCGATAAAATTTAGAAAGTATTAGCAATTGATAACATTCCGGAAATATTAGCAATCAATAAAATTATGAAAATATTAGCAATTGATAATATTTACGAAATATTAGCAATTGATATTATTTAGGAATATTCGATAAAATTTAGAAAGTATTAGCAATTGATAACATTCCGGAAATATTAGCAATCAATAAAATTATGAAAATATTAGCAATTGATAATATTTACGAAATATTAGCAATTGATATTATTTAGGAATATTCGATAAAATTTAGAAAGTATTAGCAATTGATAACATTCCGGAAATATTAGCAATCAATAAAATTATGAAAATATTAGCAATTGATAATATTTACGAAATATTAGCAATTGATATTATTTAGGAATATTCGATAAAATTTAGAAAGTATTAGCAATTGATAACATTCCGGAAATATTAGCAATCAATAAAATTATGAAAATATTAGCAATTGATAATATTTACGAAATATTAGCAATTGATATTATTTAGGAATATTCGATAAAATTTAGAAAGTATTAGCAATTGATAACATTCCGGAAATATTAGCAATCAATAAAATTATGAAAATATTAGCAATTGATAATATTTACGAAATATTAGCAATTGATATTATTTAGGAATATTCGATAAAATTTAGAAAGTATTAGCAATTGATAACATTCCGGAAATATTAGCAATCAATAAAATTATGAAAATATTAGCAATTGATAATATTTACGAAATATTAGCAATTGATATTATTTAGGAATATTCGATAAAATTTAGAAAGTATTAGCAATTGATAACATTCTGGAAATATTAGCAATCAATAAAATTATGAAAGTATAAGCAATTGATAATATTTAGCAATATTAGCATTTGATAATATTTAGCAATATTAGCAATCAATAAAATTATGAAAGTATAAGCAATTGATAATATTCACGAAATATTAGCATTTGATAATATTGAGCAATATTAGCAATCAATAAAATTATGAAAGTATTAGCAATTGATAATATTCACGAAATATTAGCAGTTGATAATATTTAGCAATATTAGCAATCAATAAAATTATGAAAGTATAAGCAATTGATAATATTTCGGAACATTAGCAATTGATAATATTTAGCAATTGATAATATTTAGGAATATTAGCAAAAGATAATATTTAGGAACATTAGCAATCGATAATATTTAGCAATTGATAATATTTAGGAACATTAGCAATCGATAATATTTAGCAATTGACAATATATAGGAATATTAGCAATCGTTAATATTTAGAAAGTATTAGCAATTAATATTATTTAGGAACATTAGCAATCGATAATATTTAGAAAATATTAGAGCAATTGATGATATTTAGATCGCATCGGAGCTGGAATTGGTGTAACATTTGTAGTCCGCACCAATATCCACATAACGTTTAAACTCTAAGACAAATCTAAAAATTGAACCTTTTGTGTGACTTCATATTTATATTAAAATAATAACTGAAATCAACTGTTTTATTAAATTTTCTAATGATTTTACAAAGTTTAAACTCAAATCCAATACAAAACACCTTTCCGCGTAATCGGTAAAGAGGGTAGCAAACAGAATTCATTGAAATATATTCTTGCGGACGGAATGGGAATGGCATGGAGTCGCCTCTTTACTTAAAAAACATATTACACGAAAAAATTATACATTTTTCAATGTATCTATTTAGGAGATTTTTTTATCTAATTTGTCCAAGTGTGTGAGGCTTCGGCCGTGGCTAGTTACCATCCAATCAGCAAAAGACGAATACTCATATACGATGCTATGTAGAAAACATAATATATTGCCTTTTACCAGATTACCGCATTTCCATCTTAGACTGCATCATCACTCACCACTAAGTGTGATCACAATCAAGCTCCAACCTATCAACAATAAAGTTACTTTTTAATCTGTAGTAATCGTCACGTAAGGAAAAAGTGTTACGTCCAATTTAAGTTACAACAATGTAGAGACAACAGGAAAATTGCCTCTTACCAGCTTACATTTCCATCTTAGACTGTATCATCACTCATCATTAGATGTGGTCACATTCAAACTTTTACCTATCAGCAATAAAATCTATCTATCTATGTATATTGATAGAAAAACTCGTACCTTAGAGTAATTTTGAATGTACGATCGATGATGATGATGACAAAGAACGACTTACCGAGTACCTCGGTGCTCTGCTCTAAGAGGAACCCACAGCAAACTCCGTCGCGTGTTCTTTATTGGTGTTATTGTATGTATGTTTGTAACGTTTTCACAGAAAAACTGCTGGAGCGATTTCAAAAATTTTTTCACCATTAGAAAGCTGCATTTTCGCTGAGCGAAATAGGCTATATTTATTTCTCAAATAAAATAGGGATCCTTAATAAAAATGCATTAATGTAGCCCAATGTGTGAAACAATACAATCTGTTATCGAACGCGCTGCGGAAACTATTGATGATAGAACAAGAAAATGTTCTACAATATTATAGAACGTATTAATATCTACAAAAAAGTCTGTAGTACCATCTGTCCAACTGCTGTAGTTAGGCCACTATAACTACTTTTTAACATTTCAGAAGTCCTAATAATAATCGAAGCATATTATTGAAACCTCTGTATTAAATGTCATTATATTTGTCGGAGAATAAGAGAGAAAAGGAGAAGCATAAAGCACAGTGGCGTAGGGTTCTCCGCCGACATCGTTATTAATTTCTTATACTGTGGGCGTTCGTGGGTAATGTTGGTGCAATCAAAATCAAAGTCAAAGTCAAACTTTTGAATCGTCAAATATCGTTTTTTTTTTCTATTTATTATTTAAATGAATGACTGATGATAACATAAAAGAACGATTTATAATCTAAAGTTACGAGGGTTCCTTCGCGCCCTGATCTGAGAAGAGCCCACAACAAACTCAGTCGGGTGTACGTTTTTTTTTGTTATCATCATTACAATATTTAATTTAAAAGTATTCTATATCTATATACGAGTATATATATAGAGCAATTCATTCACTCCCACGCTTTTTTGTCTTCTAAGTATTCTTTCAAATTATAGAATGATTTCTCAATTAGTTTTCTTTTAATAAAAGATTTAAATTTATTAAGAGACATTTTTGTAACTTCTTCTGGGAGCTTGTTGTAGCAACGAAACGAAGCTTGTTGTAGCAATCAAACACTTTGTTAGTTTACTCGAATTATAATGTTCACGATATTAATTTACACAAACTCACTGACACTTATAGCTAGGAACGCAACAGTTTCAATAGTCCACTCCGGCCGACCACCACTCGAGAACTGCCGAGAGACGGGCCGGACTGCCACTTAGTGACTCTGCCCCCACGCCGATACACAGATGGCGCCAGCGTTCCACACACATCCGACCTATTAATGAACTAGCTGCCTGTCCCGGCTTCGCACGGGTAGACATAAATAGATGCCTAATACTAAATAGCTCTGAAAAGAACTTTTTAAATGAAGCATAAAAATGTGTTTAAAAAAACTGGAAATATTCAACGTCGCTTGCGTCCACTGCGTAAGGTAACCTAGTGCATAATGGTGCACCCCCTTCTCCCGCACTGCCCCTCTCTCGTCGAGTTAGTATATTTATTTTAATTTCATGATATCTTTTGAACGGAATATCCGATTTCAATAATTCAAAAAGTAATCATCAGGTATTGAGACAGTCTCGAATATTAAATTATTTATTTGGATAAAACATTTATAAATGGTATGGATAACACGGTCTGATTTTGATCGGCATTTCTATCAATTTGCTAAATGTAAAAAAGTAGTTATAGTGACGTAACTACAATAGTTAGACATGTAGTCTCGCTAAGTTTTTTGTAGATATTAATCTATTCTATAATACTGTCGAACATTTTTTTGTCCTATCATTAGTACTCTTCACAGCGTATGCGATGAAAGACATTTTATGGCCAATTTTTTTGCACCTTCTTTTGGTTTTAATAGGATTTTCTAAAGATTTCTATAGTAATCTAATACTAAATATAGCCTATGTTACTCAGCGATAATGTAGCTTTCTAATGAAAAAAGAATTATTAAAATCGGACATTCCATTCGAAAGATATGACGAAATTAATATTTTATTAAATACAGGCGTTTCTATATAACTCTATGTTCCACCCATCCTTTCCCTCAGAAATCCTACGCGACAAAAGTTTTAATTATATCTCCGTCCCTCTCTAACACACGTCTCCTCGTATGTATCGCTCTCGCTCGCGCATTATCTGTCTGTCTCCTTCGCACTCGACATTTTTTGTTTGGATGACTTTGTTTAAAGACCTTTTACAGTTATCGAATTATATATTACTAGCGAAAAACTGCGACTGCGTTCATTTATAACTATTTCTTTATAATAATAACAAGATAAATTAATAATAACGAATCATCCTTTACAAGCGACTAACGCAATTGCGTCTGTCTACATTTAAACGGGACGAAACGCACTGCCTTCCAACCGCTATACCACGCTTTACTAAATCGATGATATCTCCCAAAATATCCATTTAAATGAAACACTATCAAGAGCAATTTTAATCTACATTAAATTTACAACATTCATAATATATTTAATTGAATGAGACATAATGATATATTATATAAAATAGCTTGTTTAATAACACGTATTTTTTGTAATATGTAAAAGATAAAAATGATTATCCTGGGTTATCCTTTAAAGATAAATATATACTGTAAAAGGCTTTTTATAGATCTTTTTATGATATACAATTCTGTAGAACATTAATTTGGTTTATCTCGTAAGATTTAGGCAGCGTTTGCGATTTAATAGCACAAAAATATGTTTGTTACATCACATTACAAATGATTGAATTTCTCGAAATTTCTGTATTATAATACGTATGTATTATACATGCAAATCTTCCTCTTGAATCGGTCTATCTATTGCTATAAATGTCATCAAAATCCGTTTAGTATTTTAAAAGATATATGCAAATAAACAGCAAAAGTCACTTCATTCTATACTGTGTAAAGTTATAAGTGATACAATTACATAAAGTATTCATTCATATTTTGCGACAAAATATACAGCGCCATCTATTGACAGTTCACGTAGAAGATTTAAAGGTATCTTTCAATGTAATGAGTTTAATAAATACTTTTTAGATTGTTAAAAAATTGCATTTTTAACTTTTACTTTTGAGAGGTACACGACTGTCGTGTCTTGTCTTAGTCGTGTCGTGTAAAGGCGCCTTTACTCGCGTCAGGAAGCCAGTATTAACTCGCTGATAACTGATACTTGAAAATACAGTCTTTTAGCGTTTTGTGATATTATATATAACACTAGCTAACACACGCGACTTCATCCGTGTCACATAAGACAGGAAAAATGTTGATTTCTATAAAAGAGGTTATAGTGAGTCAATCTTAAAAGATAGTTATATACTGTCTTAGATTGTTTTATAGAACATTTCAAGAGGAACAATTCCGTCATACATGATTTTTGTGTGACTATAACCGTTTACGTAGTGCACGCAACGGAAACTGTCAAAAGGAGTAAATTTTTCTCTTGACATAAAAGAGGTTATAGTGAGTCAACCTTAATAGATAGATGTATGCTGTCTTAAAGTTTTTTATAGAACATTTCAAGAGGAACAATTTTTTCATACATAATTTTTGTGTGACTATAACCGAATACGTAGTGCACGCAACGGAAACTGTCAAAGGGAGTAAATTTTTCTCTTGACATAAAAGAGGTTATAGTGAGTCAACCTTAATAGATAGATATATGCTGTCTTAAGAGTTTTTTATAGAGCACTTCAAGAGGATCAATTCTATTATACATTATTTTTGTGTAACTTCAACCGTTTAATCAGCACACGCAATTGAATCTTTCAAAGTGGTTACATTTTTCTAATTTTTGTTACATTTTTCTTTATTGCTCCGTTCTTATTTGTTATAGCGTAACGTTATTAAATCTTTATCTTCCTTGATAAATGGGCTATTCAAAACTGAAAGAATTTTCCAATTCGGACAAGTAGTTCCCGAGATAATTGCGTTCAAACAAACGTAACTGGGATAACAAGCGGAACCGGGCGCTACAAGTGATACAGTCCGCTTATGAAACGAGCGGCAAAAATATATAATTCAAGTTGAGCTCAGCGTTTACTGCTAAATCGGAAAATTGGGTGTACTGCGACGAAACCGTTTTGATACTTGCATTAAATTAAAGATGGCGATTCTATAAAACAATTGGTGAGCTTTTTTTGACAGGAAAATATATTAAAGCGAACGTTTATTTAATGGGAATTCCAGAAAACCCAGCGGAGCCCTCTGCCCCTGAAAGAGGGGGCCAAAAGATGGAAAAATCACTCTACAAGAGGCTCATTCAAGGGGGAGCAGCTTGGCAAACGCACGCCTCCTGCTCCATACCCTCCTATCATTAGGACGAGGGGAATTACCCACGACGTCGTATTCTCTCCCCAACGCCTCTTTCTTCAAGACGACAGCTTCACAGTAAGCCGCTGCCGATCATTATGGACACTCGAGACAAACAGTTGAATCCTCGTGCCCCACAAACCGGAGCAGGTATTTCCTGATGCATCTGTTTCCGGTAAGCACGTACACCAATCTGAAGGATAGCGAACAATGCCTTCTCAAAAGCCAGCCGTCTAAAACTGGCCTGATCGCTGCCACCGCAACATTGCCTTCCACCGGAGAGTCAGGGTCTTCTCTCCATCTAGGCATCAAGGCCCTGTCGGACAGGCACCTTATCCTTTGTAGTTCTAGGGTATCAGGCTCTTGCAGCTGCCCGGCATTGATACGCAGCCGCTAAAACCTCCACCCTGAGCTCCCAATGGTCACCTGCAAGGAGGGTCGTACACACACCTCCATGGCATTGCCAGCCAGCATCCTAGATCTGAAAGCACTGGGTGCCCACTACCTCGCATCGCGTCGCCATACTCCAAACATACATCGCATTGCCATACTCCAAACAACACGCCGTCACTAAATTACAACGTTTGCTGGGTCTGCTGCCGGATTGGCTGAACAGATGGAAGATGTCAGTCAATGTTGGCAAGACGTCGGCCATCATATTCGGTCGTCATAAGCCGCAGTGTCAGCTGAACATCGGGGGTCAGGACGTGGCATACCTCATTACGGTACTTGGGGAGCCGCATCGAACGCGGGCTGCGCTTGGCGGACACAGTGACGCACGCCGTGGGTCATTTGCCCACTCTTTACCTCAAGTCCCAACAAAAACTGAACTGAAGATCTACTGAGCCTACGTCCGTATGCGGCTCCTGCCTGGTACTATTTCTGCTCAGGGTACCAGAAGAAGAGGCCTGCAGACCCAGCAGAATAAGTGCCTACATCTCATAGTAGGAGCTCCGAGGTACGTCAGGAGTGACGTCACGCACACACACCTCCATGGCATTGCCAGCCAGCATCCTAGATCTGAAAGCACTGGGTGCCCACTACCGCGTGAGCTCCTGCTGTCACCACCACCAAGTCTGGGTGAAGATGACGGCGTTGACGTCTCGACGGCAGTGACAGAACTCGGATTGACCTGGATGGTTCCGCCGGTGTAAGCTGGTGGGAACCAGCCCGTTAGAATAAGGGGCAGACACAAATACCGGGGATCGGGCAAATAAGCCTGGGTAATGAGGCATTGCCTCGACACCCGTACCCCACAACTTGGTTGTGAAGAACCCCGGAAGAACAAACAAAAAAGATTTAAAGTATCAAAACTCAGCAATCCATTTTAGAAACAGGTCAATATTGTGTCTATGCCAACGACGCTGTACGTACACATACAAAATGTTTCAAACACCGACACAGTGTCTCTAATGGATAAGGTATTTATAAACTAATTAACTATCATATGAACTAATTGAAGTTGAAAATATGAAATGACAAATGAAATTGTTAATTTCACTATATTTTTTAATAATTATTCCATTATAATGGACGTTATGGTTATTAAAAACATTCTTAAATTGTCATGATACTTTGTCATTATACCGGATGTAACAAGTGCGAAACTGAGCTATAAATAGGCCGGTTCTCTGTTATTATGCTCATTCGTTGGGAAGCTCGGATCGCGTTAACATTGTTTTAAATAAACGCTGCGAATTTATTAATAAACTGATTATTTGGGAAGTAATGGACCATTTTGTGTACACCTAAATTTCTTTAGCTATTACTTTTAACTCTTTATAACATCAGCTGTTTTATATTATTGGTTATAGTGACCTAACCTTAACAGATAGACTTATACTATGCTAGACTTTTTTGTAGAAAATTTTAAGAGAAATAACTTCGTAATACATCATTTTTTCGTAACATTAACCGTTTACGTAGCGCACGCAACTGAAGCTGTTGTTAGACTCGATTTTTCCCCGTTTTTGCGATATTTTTCATTGCTGCGCCGCTCTTTTTGGGGTAAGCATGATGATGTATAGCATATAGCCTGCCCTGATGAATACGCTATCTAACATAGAAAGAATTTTATAAATCTGATTAGTAGTTCCTGAGATCAGGGTGTTCATGCAAACAAACTGTTCACTCTACAGCATGGCCATTTAATTTGGTTTTTAAATTTGTGCTTCAACTAAAGTACGTTTTTAGTTTGGTTATATACTATCTTAGTTGCGTCTTCTATTACAGTTTCAACGATTTTTAGTTTGGTCTTCTATTAAAAATCCTTTTTTACGTTGGTCAACTTAGTTGGGTCTTATAATAAAGTGCTTTTAATTTGGTCTTCTATTTATAAAACGTTTGTTAGTTTGGTCATCTATTAAACCGCTTTTTCTATTTTGGTCATCTTAGTTGGGTCTTCTATTAAAGAGCGATTTTTTGTTTGGTCTTTATTATAAGACCTTTTTTTAGTTTAGTCCTCTATTATCTTAGTTGGCCCATCTATTAAAGGGCTATTTTAATTCAGTCTTCTATTATAAACATCATTTTAGTTTCATCTTCTATTTTGAAACGTTTGTTAGTTTGGTCATCTATTGAAATACGTTTTTTAGCTTGGTATCTTATTAAAAACATGGCTGTAGTTTAGACTTCTATTAAATTTATTTTTTTACTTAGGTCATCTATTAAACCGCTTTCTTATTTTAGTCATCTTAGATAGGTCTTCTATTTAAAAGCGATTTTTAGTTTGGTGTTTTATTGTAAAACGTGTTTAGTTTGATCCTCTATTATCTCTGTTGTTTCATCTATTAAAGAGTTTTTTTTAGTTTGGTCATCTTACTTAGATCTTCTAAAAAAAGCTATTTTTAGTTTGGTCTTCTATTAAAAACATTGTTTTAGTTAAAACTTCTAATAAAGACAGATTTAAGTTTGGTGTCCTATTAAAGAGCTAGTTTTAGTTTGGCCATCTATTAAATATCTTTGTTTATTTTGGTCATCTTAGTTGACTCTGCTATTAAAGAGTCATTTTTAGTTTTGTCATCTTAATTAGGTCATCTAAGAAAAAGCGATTTTTAGTTTGGTCTCTAATAAGCGAGTTTTAGTTTGCCCTTATAATAAAAACGCTTTTTTAGTTTGGCCATCTATTAAATACCCTTGTTTATTTTTGTCATCTTAGTTGACTCTGCTGTTAAAGAGTCATTTTTAGTTTGGTCATCTTAATTAGGTCATCTAAGAAAAAGCGATTTTTAGTTTGGTCTTCTAATTAAAAACATTGTTTTAGTTAAGACTTCTAATAAAGACTGATTTAAGTTTGGTGTCCTATTAAAGAGCGAGTTTTAGTTTGGCCATCTATTAAAAAAACGTTTTTCAATTTGGCCATCTATTAAATACCTTTTTTTAGTTTGGCCATCTATTATAACACTTTTATTTAGTTTTGTAACTAACCATATTCAATATTACTGTCCAATTTCGTTACTAACTTTCACGGTTATCCTTAATATTGATACGAACTCAATATACAAATATAAATAATATCAGAATTAAAAGGCTTTATCTAGTTCGGTATACGAATTTAAGACAATTATATAAAAGCGTTTTAATATACCTTATTTATATTGAGATAAGGTTGATATTTGCTTGTTTATTAGCTGTAACTGTTTGTACAGAGCGTTCCATATTCGAAAGTACACGTGTGTGTGCGTAACTATAAGTAGTTGTGTATGTAGTAGCTGAAGTCATATGAAACCGGAATGTCTTCCCGCTTTGTAGTGAAATAATGTAGACATGACATTTAAACTAATATTATAAAGAAAAACATTATTAATTTCAAAAATTGCTTCATTATTAGAAAGCTGTGTTTTCACTTAGCGATATACACTATATTACTTTCTAAAAAAAAAATAGGGATCCCTAATAAAAATGCATTAATGTAACCCAATCTGTCAAAAAATTGGTCACAAAAAATCTTTTATCGAATCCACTGCGTAAGCTATTGATGATAGAACAAAAATATGTTCTACAATATTATAGAACGTATTAATATCTACAAAAAAATCTATTATACCATATGTCTAACTACTATAGTTACGCCACTATAACTACTTTTATTATAAAGATTGTACTAATATTATAAAGAGGTAACCTGTTTGTGACGTTTTCATGCAAAAAGTACTGGACCGATTTCAAAAATTTTATAACCATTACAAAGCTTTCTCAAAAAAATAGGGATCCCTAACAAAAATGCATTAATACAACCGAATGTGTGAAAAAAATTGTTACGAAAAATACATCATCGCGAGCACTGAAGAAACTATTAATGATAGAACAAAAAAATGTTCTACATTATTTTAGAACGTATTAATATCTACAAAAAAGTCTGTAATACCATATGTCCAACTACTATAGTTACGCCACTGTAACTACTTAATCAAACTGTATTATTCATACCTTTGTATTAATCCTTATTCTATTAATGTTTTATTAAAGACCGTTTCAATACCTTTAAAATACTTTTTAAATTATTGAAATCGGATATACCATTCAAAAAATAAAGTTTCACTTCATTTTTTTGAACGGTTCTATCTACTGCTAGTGTAAATAGCAGCCTATTAACGTTCCACTGCTGGGCACAAGCGCCTTCACTCATAGGTGAGAGGGTTTTTAAAGCATAGAACCACCTCTCAGCTCCACTTTGGATTGGCAGGCATTGTACACTATAGCACAACTGCACTCTCTATTCTTTCATTCTCATAGTGGAATGTAACGGAAATCCGACACTCGCTGAGAGAGAGTTGTTCTGTGTTACATTTTTTCTGAAATGTTAGTAACTAGCCACGGCCGAAGCCACCTATCACAGCCCTAGTGAAAATACAATTTTATAAATGTGCTGTCAAATATACTTCAAAATACAGTTGAGGTATATCAGTCCATAAAAAATTAAGTCACTTCCGCTGTTTGTTACCATATATCTCCAAAACTATTCAACGGATTTTGATGCAACTTACAGCAATAGATAGATTAGTTCAAAAGGAAGGTTTACATGTATAATACATACATATTGTAAAACAGAAAATATGAGAAATTCAATCATTTGTAACGTGGTGTAACAAACATATTTTCCTGAGGTTAAATCCCAAACCTTACGAAATAGATCAAATGAATATTTTACGGAATTGTATATCAATAAACGATGAATAAAAAATCCGAAGATAGTATATACTTATCTCTAAAGGATAACTCACAGTGACCATTCTAATCTCTTACATATTACAAATAAAGACGTGTTATTTACCGAGCCATTTTATACAATACATTATTATTCCTCATCCAATTGAACACATTACATACGTTGTATATTTAATTTAGATCAAAATTGTTATTGACAGCGTTTCATTAAAATGGATATCTTAGGAGATATCAGCGATTTAACAAGCGCTGGCATAGTGACTGGCTGGGAGTGCGTTTCATCTCCTTTAGCAATAGTAGTAGTTTAAATCAGTTTTATACGAGTAATAAGTAATGTGTAATGAGATTTTTAATTTAAAATTTAATTTTCTACAAATATTTTAATATGTTATTTTAAATACATTGTCTTATCATCACTAAGCTAACGCCTTATATATGTATAAATACAAAGTCTTTCGTAAACACGGCCATATGAATATAGACTGAAAAGATATTAGAAGCGGCAGTTATTTAAAATTAAAAGCGTGTATTTTCTTTATAACGAATATAAAAACGTTTTTTTTACTAATATAACGAGGCAGTTGGATTTAAACACTAGCTGAATTTAAATAAACTTTTGATTTACGGAATGTATAAGCATTTTATATATTTCCTTCTCTCTCCTTTCTTCGACGGTCTGGAAGAGATCGCTACATAAAGATAAGACCGCCCTTTGTATACTTGACATTCAACGCTTCTGTAGCAAACATACAAGCTAATTTTAATTACCTAAACATCTTTAATACACTCCATCCTTCTCCTTTCCTCTCATCTGCTCTCTCCACTACGCTGACCAGTGTTACCCTTTTAACAGTGTCGCTCACCTCCACGGCATTACCACACAGTACCAGAGGATGTCAAATCCTGGGCATCCTCTGCCTTGTGAGCTCCTGCCGTCACCACCACTAGATGTAGGTGATAATGGCAAAGATGTGGTGTCAGTAGCAACACCCGAACCAAACCCCAATTGGATTTGACCAAGAAGGACCAACTGGTGTCGCCGGCGGGATTGAGCCCGTATGAAAAACTGATAAAAATAAGTACCGGGCAATGAAGTCTGGCCTGGAGGTCCGCAGGGTGTTGCGAAGAAGGTGCGGTTAGTCTCGCTAAAACTGGGAAAGAGCTGGACTGATTTGGCTGATCTTGGTTTTGAATTATTTGATTTTAATAAATTTTAAAGGTATTTTACAGGTATTGAAACGGTCTTTAATAAGATATTTTACATTTTTTTTTTACATTTGGTTGGCGAAGGATTAATACAGAGTATGAATAATATGGATTATTGTGGCCACTTTTATTGACTATCCAAATGCAAATAATAGTTATGGTTGCGTAACTATAGTAATTAGATATATGGTACCACGGACTTTTTTGTAGATATTAATACGTTCTATAATACTCTAGAACATTCTTTTGTTCTATCATCAATAGTTTCAGCAGCACACGCTATGAGAGATTTTTTGTGATAAATTTTTTGACACCTTGGGTTACATTAATGCATTTTTCTTAGGGATCCCTATTTTTTTCGAGAAAGTAGTATAGCCTGAATCGCGAACCTGAAGTGGCAATGGGCGGGGCACATAGTCCGAAGGACCGATGGACGTTGGGGGCCGAAGGTGCTGGAGTGGCGACCCGGTGGACCGATGATATAAAGAGGGTCGCCGGTTGCCGCTGGAGCCAGGCGGCACAAGATCGGGCCTTGTGGACGTCATTACGTGAGACCTATGTCCAGCAGTGGACGTCCATCGGTTGAAGCGACGACGACGACTACGAGTATAGCCTATGTCGCTTTCTAATGGTGAAAACATTTTTGAAATTGATTTAGTAGTTATGTGAAAACGTCACAAACATGTTTCATCTTTATTTTAATATAGATAGACATGTCTAAGCCGTTGTTAGCTCTGCAGAAGGACAACGAATGCTTCGTGTTTGAAATCGTATCGAGTGAGACAAAAAACCTTTCTGCTTTTAATCATGACGCCATTAAACTGCGTAATTAAATAAACAGTTGATACTCCATCATTTGTTTTTATAAGTATCACATTGTATTTATAAAAAAAAACTAATTTATTTATTCAGCGATTTTGTACCTAGTAATTACTGTTGATGAGAGTGTCTTTGCCTTGTTTCCTTTTGTTTTAAATGACAGCTTCTGTCATATATTTTTTTAATTTCACTTCAAGACTAAGGTTTTATACCTTAGTTTTTCAAATTAAATTGTTTTGGAATGAGTAATTTATTTATTGATTGATCAATCAATACCTAGTAATAATACCTAGTAAAAACATCTTTGCCTTGTTTTTTTTATAAATAAATTATATTAAGTATTTGAAAATGTAATATAACTAACTATATAGCGTTTATATACCTAGAAATTACTGATGATGAGAAAGTCTTTGCATTGTTTCCTTTTTCTTTTCAAATGACAGCTTTCGTATAGTTTTTAATTTGATTTCGAGACTAAGGTTTCATACTTTAATCTTTCTTGTCAAATTGGATATATTAAAAACAATATGTATTTAGAATGAAATTAAAGAAAAATCTAACTGATATTATTGGTAGCTTTGTTACTAGCCTCAGCCTAATTAGATTATGATATTTTAAATAATCTAATTTATTTATTGAATGCATAAATAGTAAATAGTTAGGTAAATATATCTTTGTCTTTTATTTTCTTTTTACTAATAAAGACAGCTTATTTAGTTTTTTTATTTGAATAAATAAATGAATATAGAACTGTTTTTAAGTATCATAAACAGCATAACCTCCTTCGTGTCCTAATTCACGTGACACAGGCGAAGTAGTGTGTTCCTGTCACACGTGAAAGCCAAAAGTTAAAAGAAGAATTCTAATTGTAAAAAAAGGGATGTAATAAAAAATATAATACGTTTTTCATAATGACATAACAAATAGAAAAAAAGAATTACAAAATAAAAGCATTAATAATATAATTATATAATTTATTCGTTAAAAATATCTTAGCCTTGTTTCCTTTTGTATTTTAATTGACAGCTTCTTTCAAATATTTTTTAATTTAACTTCAAGGCTAAGGTTTCATACCTTAGTCTTTCTCATTAAAAATGTTAATTAAATAAAAAAAATATAACTTATTTCAATATCCTCGATGGAAGCCTATATTAATTACAATTAGTATATTATAACTAAATTGTAACATAATTTATTTATTAAGTGAATTTATACCTAGTAATTACTGATGATGTGCATGCCTTTGCCTTGTTTCTTTTTACAAAAAATGTAATACAAAACCTTAGTCTTTCTCGTCAAAAGGATTTTAAAAAAGTAACTTTATTAAAGACTATATTTATTTATTGATAATATACCTAGTTATTGCTGATAATGAAAATGTCTTTGTCATGTTTCTTTTTTTTAAATGACAGCTCCAAATATCTTTTTAATTTTAATTGAAGACAAGACTAAGGTTTACCTTTTATGAATTTTTAATGACATTTATATATTTCTAAATTTATATAAAGTTTGCATTGTTTAAATATTAACATTGCGTTTGTCTAATACTTAATTTTTCTATTTTTAGAGATTTTTAACCAAAAATCTGTTTTCAAATCTCATAAAGCGTAAAACCTCCTTTGTGTCTTCAACATACGTGTCACTGGCGTAGTGGCGTTTGCTCAAATGTCACATCTGACAGTTTGACAGCTGACAGCAAAAGAAGTATAAGGTTTACCTTATTCCTTGTCAATAAAAGGGATAGATTAAAAACAACATATACGAGTATTAGATTGATATTATTTATAAAAACGTAACTTCGAATGAAATTAAAAGCCTTTGTTATTTTTTTTACAAAAAAGTACAGCTTTGGATACCAGTTAATTTTGAATTGTAACTTTTTAATCCAAAATTATAAGGATCGAGAAATATCAGATATATAATTAATATCAGATTAAGCCACGGCTCGCACGCTTAAAATTCAAGGTAACTTTGTTACAATAATATTAAAATACATCATTAGATATTCCAAAAAAAAACTGTTACACATTATAATACAAAGAACATTTGTGACATTGATTTTTTTGTTTGAATGCGAAAATCTCAAGAACTACTGGTTCGAATTTGACAATCCTTATATTATTGGATAGCCCATTTATCAAGGCAGGCTACAGGCTATATCACATCACATCACGATCAATAGTAGCTGAGTAATAAAGAAAAACGTTGCAAAAACGGGAAAAAATTACTCCTTTGGCAGCTTCCGTTGCATTTACTGCTTAAACGGTTAAAGTTACACGTAAATCATGTATGACGAAATTATTTGTAATTAAATTATCTACCAAAAATACTAAGATACTATATATCTATCTTTTAAGGTTTACTCATTATAATCGTTTTTATGATAGCCAAATTCGTTATGTGTTACTTGTAGGAAATATTTGATTTTTTGTATGTTTCTGAGTAATAGGTAAACAAACGGACTAATTTAATTAAAAATATATGATGGTTGACTTTAATATCAATCTCCCGGTTACATTAATGTGTTTCAAACAATATAAAATATGGCGGAACCCTAGCAATGATTTCAAACGGCAAATTGGCTCGCTCTTCAAATCGAGTGTGTACTGCCACAGAGTAGTTTAACACAGAAGCTATCACAGTATAATTAAGTACAGATAAACTATTCAAAACTTAAAAATTACACTCTTTTTTTATATTACAAAGATATGTTCGCGATAAATTAAAATTTACTTATAGAAATCCATTTAGCCCTTCAGCCAGTCACACATAACTTTCATTGTAAATACTGGCTAAACCTTTAGAGATAGAACAAAATAATGTATGACGGAATGATTCATCCTTTATTGATCTACAAAAAACTATAAGACGTCATATATCTATCTTTTAAGGATAACTCACTATATCTATTTTACTTTTGGACAAAACGTTTTCGTACGATGTATTAATTGGAAAGTTACATATACTATTAAAATATCGTTAAATTTGTGTATTATCGTTTATTATATAATAATATTTTGATTTTGACGTGCTTTTCTCTGGATTTTGAAAGTTAAAAGTATGGATTTCGTATTTAATAAAGACTAGTTGTGCCTTTGTTTCCAATGACATATGCAAATGACATACAAAAGTTCGTTCCACTTTAGAGTGATATTACAATATCTTGTGATATGTCTTTATGGTTTCAAATAGGTTGGTTAGATTAAGCATTTCACGCTCATTATTTTGATACTTTACACTATATAATAAAAATGGATATCTTAGGAGATATCTCGATTATACTAAACAAGCGTGAAATTGGATTAGAGCATTATCCATGCGAAGTAGGGCTGATTGGGGGAGTAAGATGGTGAATGCGTGACGAGAACGTTACGAAAAGCGAATGGAGATAGAAAGAGAAGGTCTCTTTCGTGTATAACTGTAGGGGCAAGATAGTACAAGTACATTTTTCCTTTCTCTTAAAGATATTTATGTTTTACTTCAGATTGATTTATAATCATAAATGGTTACTAAGTTACAAATTATTATATATATTTTAAATAAAGGACACGGTTTGTCATTTGACTAAATTGTATTCCTTCGCAATGTCGACTTGAGTTCCCAGTTTTTTATCAACGTTAGCTACCAGTTATTGTGTTTTAAGTTAGTTGTGTCGGTAAAAAGGGCTGCTCTGCGATACAAAGCTAAGTTGTAATGGATGTTGATGATGTATTTTATTGTAATATATTAAATATAACATGGGTATAAAAGAGTAAAAGACTATAGAGTTTCTTGCCGGATTCTTCTTTGTAGTCTGTAGGTTACGAACCGGTGGTCGAGCCTTTGACACTTTGTTTATTGACTTTTATTATAAAATCCTATTTAATATTTAATCATTGTTATAAAAAATAGATAATTTATGAACATAATAATGATTAAATATTAAAATAAGTAAACCCAACTTTTTTATCAAAGGCTCCACCACCGGTTCGGAGCTTAACTGACATAATATAAAAACACTGTTATCATTATGACATAGTAAAAAGACATCGTCGCTTCAACCAATGGTTGTCCACTGCTGGACATAGGTCTCAGGAAATGATGCCCACAAGGCCTGATCTTGCGCCACCTGGCTCCAGCGGCTACGGGCGACTCTCTTTATGTCATCGATCCACCTTGTAGAGGGTCTACCTACAATGCGCTTCCCGGCGCGGGGTCGCCACTCCAGCACCTTTGGGCCCAACGTCCATCGGTCCGTCGGTCTATGTGCCCCGCCCATTGCCACTTCAGGTTCGCGATTCGTAGGTCTATATCGGTGACTTTGGTTCTGCTACGGATATCCTCATTCCTGATTTGATCGCGTAGAGAAACTCCAAGCATAGCCATCTCCATCGCACGCTGAGTGACTCCGAACTTTCGTATGAGGCCCATAGTCAGTGACCACGTTTCGGAGCCGTAGGTCATCACTGGCAACACGAAGAAACACACTTAGCTTGGTATCGCAGAGCACCCCTTTTTACCGACACAACTAACTTAAAACACAGTAACTGGTAGCTAACGTTGATTAAAAACTGAGAACTGAAGTAACTTCTACGAATATATATCTCTTTCTTGCTAATAACTTCCACTCCCTGTTAGTTTTTAATAGTTACAATTAATAATTCTAATCGTTTATGAAACGTCACAACAATAATATACGACATTGTGAAGGCCATTTTTTCTAAGAATACGATTTAGTCAAATGACGAACCGTATCCTTTCTTTGAAATATTATTTTATTTGAAATATATATAATTACTAGCGGACCCGACAGAATTGGTTCTGTCAAAAAGATTTGGAATGTGGCAGCTTTCAGTTTTACAAATACTAAACAAAACACAATCGATTAAATGACGCACAGAATCTTTTTTTTTTTTTTTTAAACAAAAGATAAATAAATGACATCTTTTAAACAAAATATAGTAGCATAAATGAATCCCATATTTACATAACCTAGAAATGAATTAACAAAATCGTAGCTATAGACAACGGTCTAACAATTCATGTCACAACCTTGTGGATGCGTGGGTAGATGAGTGGGAGTGCGTGGGTGGATGTGTGGGAGTGCGTGGGTGGATGCGTTGGAGTGCATGGGTAGATGCGTGGGAGTGCGTGGGTGGTTGCGTGGGAGTGCGTGGGTGGATGCGTTGGAGTGCATGGGTAGATGCGTGGGAGTGCGTGGGTGGATGCGTGGGAGTGCGTGAGTGGATGCGTGGGAATGCGTGGGTGGATGCGTGGGAGTGCGTGGGTGATTGAAATGACGTTAGACATTTTATCGGTCTTTGTGCGCTCGAGTTTTCGTACCAGACAAATGACTGTCCACATAAAGTTGAAAAAAATGGTAAAGGGTTGATGGAATTCAAAAAATGAATAGCCCAAAACCTTCTACAATTAATTCCGCGTCGAATGGTCATGGTCTCATGCCGATCGGTCCAGTAGTTTAAAGTTTATCGATAACTTAAATAATTTAAATAGAGTTACACAAAGTAGAAGGTATATACTAAATAACATATCTATTCGTAGGTATTATCGATTTAATCTTGTGTCGACATCTTTATCTGTTATTGAAAAAAGCTCTACCTGCCCACCTCTCTACTCTGTGCAAGTAAACCTTGAATAGCTTAGGGCGAGGACACACGCCGCAAGAATTCTAACAAAAAAACTATTAATAAATCTTTTAAATTTATTATTTAAAAAAACAAAATGCCCCATTTCGCATTAAATACTTATATTTTATAAACGTTTTACAAATACAATTACTATATATTGTAAATAAAACAAGTAATTTGACAATGGGACGATATAGTTCAACAACGTATCACAATAAGCTGACGCCCGGGTCAACGAACGCACGTTGCCATTGCCGGTGACCAGAGCGTCAGCTGATTTTGTTTTTGTTACTTTTATTAAAGTAGATGTTGTTTTACAGAAATACAGCTAATGGAAGCGATAGTTCAATAAAAATACATTGCTTTACTAAAAAAAAACTAGTAATGAAACACAAACAGCTGACGCTCGGGTCAATGAGCGCATTCGGTCGCTGCCGGTGTGCGTAAAAGAAACTACTGTAGTGTGAAAAACCGCCCGGGCGCGGCAATTTTACACGCACACAGGCACAGCAGCCGAATGCGATCATTGACCCGAGTGTCAGCTTTATGAAAAATCGTTTCCTCTAGCAATTTTTTTTTAAATCAGGAGCGATTTAAATAATACCAACAATGAAACAAAACCAGCTGACGCTCGGGTCACCGCTGGCGGCCGTCGTTGACCCGAGCGTCAACTATTTTTTTGTATTGTGTTTGTTATGAAGCTATCGTTTCATTTAGCTGTACTAACATGATAGTGTCGCATCAGAAAGGTGTCATTAGTACTGTGGTCTGTCTTCGTTTTGCAAATCGGTCTACTAACACCTTGTATATAAATAACTATTGTGTGATTTCATAAATATGAATGCTATTTGGAAAATAAATTATTGGTCTAGTGGTCAGCTTGATTGTTTATAGACGTGAGGTTTTGGGTTCGAGACCCTGGTTAGGTGAACACAAATGAGATATTGAGTTGTGTTGGAACTGCACCTGATCTCTCTCTCCACATCCCACTATGAGAGTGAAGGATTAGAGGGTGTACGTGTGTAATAAGCCAATCTGCAGTGGAGCAGCTTTGTGGGTCTCTCCGCCAGCTTGCGAGGAGTATGTTCCGCCTGGCGTATAACTCGCCGCACACACATCTCCAAGGCATTGCCAGCCAGTACCAAAGAACGGCAAACACTAGGCGTCCTCTGCCTCGTGAGCTTCTGCTGTCACCACCACCAGACGTAGGTGATAGCGGCGAAGATGACGCGGTAGTAACAATACTCGAGACATACCCCCTCAGAATTGACCAGGGTGGACCCAGCCCGTATGAAATACGGGCAAAAAGAGTACCTGGCATTTACTGAATGCCCGAGGAAAGATGCCCGGGCAATGAGGCCCTGCCTCGAGGCCCGTACCCCGCAGAATGCTGCGATGAACCTAACGACGACGAGAAGGCCTGTGCCCACGTAAAGTAAGTAAGTAAGTTTAATAAAAGAAACTGTTATTTAATAATGTATATGTCGGAGTGTAATAGTCTGTGGAACGCTGGCGCCATCTGTCTTTCGGCGTGGGGCAAAGTCAATAGTGACAATCCGGCGCGCGTCTGTCTAGTTCTCGAGTGACGGTCCGCCAGAGCGGTCGACTATTGAAACTGTTGCGTTCCTAGCTATTATTGTTATCGGGAACATTAAGTGATTGAACATTATAATCTGAGTTAATTAATAAAGTGTTTGAATGCACCAACACTACCCACCAACGCCCACAGTAAGTAAGTAAGTAGCAGCCCATTCGCGTCTCACTGCTCCTCACTCATATGAGAGAGTCCTTCACTCTCATAGTCCGGTATGACGAAAATCCGACACAACCGGAGAGAGATCAGGCGCTGGACCGACGGCTTAACGTGTTCTCCGAGGTAAGGGGGTGGATCACACTGCCAACTTCCCAACTTCGGGCAAATATTGAGAAAATCTTAATAGAAACCTCAATATCGATTTTTGAATTGGATTACGCCCACAGTATGGAGATTCAATCATGGATGCCACTATGACGATGTCGGTGGAGGACCATACGCTTTATGCTTCTTCTCTCTTACACTCCGATATATATATCATTAAAGTGTATTTGTAAAATACGAATTTAAATAAAGTTTTCTTTCTTATCTACAAATTGCGGTAACAAATATCATTTTTATATATTTGAAACACTAAAAACATAATGAGATATCATCATAAATTGGTGAACTGTATTTAAAATGAGTAATAATAATAATGAGTGTAGTGTGTACTCGCCCTAAGCTCTGCTAATAATAACACGAACATACCTCGCGCGACTCACCCACTAACCGCGAGGGATTGACGCTGCTCGATAATATTAATATCGATAATCTAAACTAAATATATATAGAAATATTATAAAGAGGAAACATTTGTGTTCTTTACTGAACGACATAGGCTGCATTACTTTTTTTTTAAAAATAGGGATCCCTATTAAAAACGCATTAATGTAACCCAAGATATGAAAAAATTGGTCACAAAAAATCTTTTATCGAATGCACTGCGGAAACTATTGATGATAGAACAAAAATATGTTCTACAATATTATAGAACGTAATAATATCTATAAAAAAGTCTGCAGTACCATCTGTCCAACTGCTGTAGTTACGCCACTATAACTACTTTTTTTTATAAGGATTGTACTAATATTATAAAGAGGTAAATTGTTTGTGACGTTTCCATGCAAAAAGTACTGGACCAATTTCAAAAATGTTATAACCATTAGAAAGCTGCATTTTCACTGAGAGACATATGTTACATAACATTCTCAAAAAAAAATAGGGGTCCCTAAGAAAAATGCATTAATACAACCGAAGGTGTGAAAAAAATCGTTAAAATAATACAAAATCGCGAGCTCTGAAGAAAATATTGATGATAGAACAAAAAACTGTTCTACAATATTATAGAACGTATTAATATCTACAAAAAAGTCTGTAGTACCATCTGTCCAACTGCTGTAGTTATAACTACTTTTATAAATTTCAAAAGTGCCGACAATAATCACACCATATTATTCACACCTCTGTATTAATCATTATTCTATTAATGATTTATTAAAGACCGTTTCATAAGCTGTAAAAAACTTTTTAAATTATTAAAATCGGACATTCCATTCAAAAGATAAATAAGTCTGATAGTAGACTTTTCATTACCACGAGAGCTGTATGTATGTTTCAGTGAAAATATAGCTTTCTAATGGTTATAAAATTTTTGAAAACGGTCCAGTACTTTTTGCATGAAAACGTCACAAAAAATTTACCTCTTTATAATACTAGTACAATCCCTATAAAAAAGTAGTCATAGTGGCATAACTACAGCAGTTGGACAGACGGTACTACAGACTTTTTTATAGATATTAATACCTTCTATAATATTGTAGAACATTTTTTGTTCTATCATCAATAGTTTCCGCAGGGCACGCGATAACATTTTTTCAGACCTATTCTTTGACAGACTGGTTTACATTAATGCATTTTTATTACGGATCCCTAATTTTTTGCAGCTTTATTACATAAAAAAACACTAATGTATCCTCTTGTTTAGATTAAACCTCGTTTTAATGAATTTATCATATCGCAGTTGCTCTGTACGAAGTATCGATACAATGTTATCTCGGGTGTAGTAGCAGCTCTAAGGACCGTATCCATTTAGTTTGACAAGCATTCGGTTTCATATATCGTTGTGTGTGTGTGTGCGGGTCAGGGCTGTGCAATAATTAATGCTAATTTGTCTAACCGACGTCGCGGAGGGAGTGTTGTGTGTTCACATTTACATATTAGAGAGAGAAATTTACAAAAGTGATTTAAAGTGACAACAAAAGTGATTCAATAGTCCTGTTAAAGTAATTCCAAATTGCTGCAAAAGTGGTTCAAAATTACAACCAATGTGATTCAAAATTGTAACAAAAGTGATTCAACAAACCTGTCAAAGTAATTCAAAGATTCTGTAAAAGTAATTCAAAATTGCTACAGAAGTGATTCATAATTGCAACAAAAGTGATTCGAAATGGCAACAAAAATGATTTAAAATTGCAACGAAAGTGATTTAAAGTGACAACAAAAGTGTTCCAAAATTGCAACAAAAATGATTCAAAATTGCAACAAAAGTTATTCAAAATTGCAACAAAGGTGATTCATAATTGCAACAAGAGTGATTTAAAGTGACAACAAAAGTGATTCAAAATTGCAACAAAAATTATTCAAAATTGCAACAAAAGTGATTTAAAGTGACAACAAAAATTATTCAAAATTGCAACAAAAGTGATTCGAAATTGCAACAAAAGTTATTCATAATTGCAACAAAAGTGATTCAAAGTGGCAACAAAAATGATTTAAAATTGCAACAAAAATGATTCAAAATAGCAACAAAAGTGATTCAAAATTACTGCAAAAGTTATTCAAAGTTACAACAAAAATGATTCAAAATTGTAACAAAAATGATTCAAAATGGCAACAAAAATAATTCATAATTGCAACAAATGTGATTAAAAATGGCAACAAAAGTGATTTAAAATAGCAACAAAAGTTATTCATAATTGCAACAAAAATGATTCAAAATAGCAACAAAAGTGATTCAAAATTACTGCAAAAGTTATTCAAAGTTACAACAAAAATGATTCAAAATTGTAACAAAAATGATTCAAAATGGCAACAAAAATAATTCATAATTGCAACAAATGTGATTAAAAATGGCAACAAAAGTGATTTAAAATAGCAACAAAAGTTATTCATAATTGCAACAAAAATGATTCAAAATTGCAACAAAAGTGATTCAAAATTGCAACAAAAGTGATTCAAATTTGCAACAAAAGTGATTCAAATTTGCAACAAAAGTGTTTCAAATTTGCAACAAAAGTGATTCAAAATTGCAACAAAAGTGTTTCAAATTTGCAACAAAAGTGATTCAAAATTGCAACAAATTGATTTAAGTGCCGTATAAATGATTTAAAACTGCAGTAAAAGCCTATTTAAATAATGATGTTTTTAATACTGAACTATTTAGTTTTGACGTTTTAGTTTTTAGTTTTTATATTTAGTTAGTGTCAGCAACCCTACAGTGTAGATAAACAAATCCCCCCGTGTGTGCTGTCCGTGTGTTAACCCACACAAACACACACACATAATACGATAATTTTTATGAGTTACCTACGTTTTACATTATTTCCACAGCCTTTTATACCCTTACTATATTTTGTAAACATTCAGAGGTTAAATACTTCATCTAGAGCGTTACCGTCTTAAACTGTATCATCATTAACTGGGTTATGACAAAGAGGTTTAGAGAGAGGAAATTGTATTGACATTAAAGAGGTTACACCGACTCAACCTTAAAAGATAGATATATACTATCTGAGACTTTTTTGTAGTATATTTAAAGGGGAACAATTTTCTCATACAGGATTTTTGCATAACTCTAACCGTTTACGTAGCGTACGCAACGGAAACTGTCAAAAGGAGTAAATTTTCACCTTGGCATAAATTAGGTTATAATGACTCAACCTTAAAAGATAGATATATACTATCTTAGATTTTTTTGTAGTAAATTTGAAGAGGAACCATTTTCTCATACATGATTGTTGCGTAACTTTAACCGTTTACGTAGCGTACGCAACGTAAACTGTCAAAAGGAGTAAATTTTCACCTTGGCATAAAATAAGTTATAATGCCTCAACCTTAAAAGATAGATATATACTATCTTGAACTTTTTTGTAGTATATTTAAAGGGGAACAATTTTCTCATACAAGATTGTTGCGTAACTTTAAGCGTTTACGTAGCGTACGCAACGGAAACTGTCAAAAGGAGTAAATTTTCACCTTGGCATAAAATAGGTTATAGTGAGTTAATCTTAAAAGATAGACATATGCTGTGAAAGACTTTTTGTAGTATATTTAAAGAGGAACCATTTTCTCATACATGATTGTTGCGTAACTTTAACCGTTTACGTAGCGTTCGCAACGTAAACTGTCAAAAGGAGTAAATTTTCACCTTGGCATAAAATAAGTTATAATGCCTCAACCTTAAAAGATAGATATATACTATCTTAGACTTTTTTATAGTATATTTAATGGGGAACAATTTTCTCATACATGGTTGTTGCGTAACTTTAACCGTTTACGTAGCGTATGCAACGGAAACTGTCAAAAGGAGTAAATTTTCATTTTGACATAAAATAGGTTATAGTGAGTTAATCTTAAAAGATAGACATATGCTGTGAAAGACTTTTTTGTTGCAAATTTAATTGGGAACATTTTTGTCATACATAATTGTTACGTAACTTTAACCGTTTACGCAACGCACGCGACTGAAGTGTTTAAAAGGAACAAATTTTTCCAGTTTTTGCAACATTTTTTCATATTGCTCCACTTTTATTGGTCATAACGTGATGTTTTATAGCCTGTAGCCTGCCTGGATAAATGGGCTATGTAAAAATGAAAGAATTTCTCAAATCGGTCCACTAGTTCCTGAGATTAACACGTACAAACAACCATACGCTTCACCTTAATAATATCAAAAGCAGAGAGACATTTGAATGCAAATCTTAATAAATATCCATCCAAAGGTTTCGTAGATACACAATAAACAGATAGACATACATAATTCGTTGATTTATTCGTTGTGTTGTTTAAAAACGTAGACAAAGCCAGTATATTGGTCTAGTGCCGCGAATATACTTGTAAATTCAGCAAAATAACTATCTAAACAGAGTGTCGTCGACTTCGAGATATCTAGCAGGCTGGAGGAAAAAAATACCACCGCACCTTCAAAGTGGTATAACTCCTAATATTAAAATTTGAATTTAAACCTATTTATCCACTAAAAGTATGGCAGAAGAATCACAAAAGAGAGACAGAGAAAGAAATAGTGTGATGAGAGAACGTTGTGGGATAAAAGAAGACGTAGTGACTAAAATCGAGAAAGGTATGCTTAGATGGTTTGGGCATGTAGAGAGAATGAGTGAAAGGAGACTGACAAAAAGGATTTATGAGTCAAGAGTGAATGCGAAAGTTGGAAGGGGAAGACCAAGGCGAACGTTCCTGGACCAAATCCAGGACATTTTAAATAACGGCCAGGTCAAGAGTACTCTAAACCGACGAACTTGTATGAAAGATTTAATGAGATTGAAAGAAGCGAAGGAGATATGCAAGGATCGTGGCAAGTGGAAGGATGTTGTCTCCTACCCCTATAGGAATGAGGCGTGATGCTATGTATGTTATCCACTTGCCAAAAGCGTTACACAATAGATAATCGGCACAAAAGGCACTTTATAATCGTCAATAGTCTGCTCGTTGGTAACAAGTCTACCACCGGTTCAGAAACTTGATTCCGCCGAGAAGAAGCTGTCAAGAAACTCAACGGTTACTCTTTTAAAGACAGTTTTGTAAATTTTGACTAAAAGGAAGTTGGACAATTAGTTGTGAATTATTTGGAAAAGGAAACGGAAATTGTGACATAGTCAATATTAACATTGACTAAACGGAAGTTGGACAATTTGTTATGAATTATTTGTAAAAGGAAACGGATATTGTAACATAGTCACTATTATATCGACCAAGCGGAAATTGTACCATTAATTTAAAAGAAATTATTATATTCAAAGTATTAAAGTGATAAAAAATATTAAATCAAGCGTTGGCAGAGTTGTATTTAAATAATTTCGAGGAAAATGATATACCCCAAAACACCTTGGGAAATTGATCTTTTATATTCTTCCAAGGAATCTACCACTGGTTCGGAATGTAGTCATCTACTGAGAAGAATCCAACTCAAGAGTTACTCATTTCTAATAACGTTATAATTTTAACTCATGTAGTGGTAGTATTGGAGAGGAGGGGAGAGTTGAGGAGGAGATTATAAAAGATGTGTACGCGATTGTAACGAAGAAGACACTTTAAACAATAGTCAACACTTTAGCATATAGAATAGGGCCAGTCTTTTTTCAGTCAGTCAGTAACCGAGAGGGGTGGTGAGCGCAGAAGCTCCGTTGAGGGTGGTGGTAGGGCCTTGCTGCGTCGTGAGAGAAACTTTGCTCCAAGGGCTCGAAGCTCGGACTTAGGCTTAAAGCAACGTTGCTGCTGAAAAGGGGTGAATTGACAGCAGCTGGGGACCATAGCCTGCGTGCGTCAGGTAGCGCAAACCTTGTCTTCGCCGGCGAAGACGCTGTGTTTGTGTAACATGAGTGTAGAGGGCATTGGCAGTCGTAATCTGGTCGTCTGGGTCAAGGTCGTGTTTGGGCCGCCTTTAAAACTACCCAACCTTCATGCGTGTAAAGAAGTTTCACTTCAATTACAAATAAAATGTATGTAAGTAGCAGCCCACTGCAGGTCCAGGCTTCATAGGAAAGGGGTTTTATAGATCCGTCAAATTCTTCACTGCTGATTGGGAGGGATAGTACACAAGTGCATTCTCTATTACTCCACTTTTATAGTCTGATGTGACGGGAATCCGACACTAGTGGAGAGAGATCAGGCGCAGGACCGACGGCAGCGGAACAAGTGCCATTTGATAAAAGGATCTCCGAGGTAATTCAATAATGACGTTATCCATCGTGATACCAGGACTCCCGTGGAGGTATTCATCCGCCAGCTTGCGAGGAGTATGTTTCACCTGGCACGGAATTGCCAGCCAGTACCAAAGAACGGCAAACACTGGGCCTCCTCTGCCTCGTGAGCTCCTGCTGTCACCACCACCAGACGTAGGTAATAGCGGCGAAGCCATATATTGAGAAAGTCTTAATAGAAAACTAAATATCGATTTTGAATTGGCCCAACCCGAGACTCGAACCCAGGACCTCATGTTTGTAGTCGAACATGCTAACCACTAGACCAATGAGGCAATTAAAAATAAGGTAACTTAAAATATTAAATATTTGTCTTATGCCAGTTTGTCACGAGTCGAAATAGAGCCGACCCTAATTCGTTAGTTGCGAGTGTGTGTGAGTGTACGGCAGTGTGCACTGATAAAGGCAGGGATGGCACGCTCATTTTATTTTATTTATTTCAATTTAAATAGATTGGGAAGTTGGCGGTTTATTCTGTCCCCGTGCCTTGGAGAGCATGTTAAGCTATCGGTTTTACGCCTGATCTATCTCCGTGAGGGTTGAATTGCTGTCACATCACCTATGAGAGTGAAGAAATTGAGAATGCCCTTGTGGACTATGTCTATGCCTCTGAGCAGTGGGATGTTAATAGGCTGCTACTTACCTTGATCAGGGGCCGTTCAAATATGGGGGGAGGGGGTTGATTACGTCATCAATAGTTATTTACTATTGATAAAAATTTAAAATAATAAAAAAGCACATTTATAATTGAAAAGCGTTTAAGTAAGCATGGGGGAAAGGGGTAACAGCCTTGCTTACTTTTGCTGAAAGACTAAATAGAACCAGGGAACCAGGGATAGATCTCCACGAGGGAGGAGACTTCGGAACACCCACTAAATCTCAGCAAAACCCTCTTCATCCGAGGAATCCTTTGCACAATTCTCTCTGATATCCCGGATGACTCCGACTGAGAGTTCACGAAGGTTTACTAAATAAATATTTATCTGCTAATTAAAGCTATCTGCAAAATAAATAGTTATCTGCTAAAGAAAGCTATCTGCAAAATAAATAGTTATCTGCTAAGAAAAGCTATCTGCAAAACAAATAGTTATCTGCTAATCACACCTATCTGTTAAGGAAAGCTATGTGCAAAAAAATTGTTGTCTGTTAATGAAAGTTACCTGCTAATAATAAATAAGTATCCGGACGAGTCCGACTGAGAGTTCACGAACGTGGCAATAATTACCGTAGTGGAAATAACGCTATTTTCACTATACACTGAAATGCGATGAGAAAGATGACGGATGGTAAACCATATGGGAAGAGAGGCGACGTGGCGACTCTTCGCCATGTCATGCATCAGTCTCAAACCAAAAATAATATTGTTATTGTAATAATAATAATAATATTAATGTGGTGACAACCCTACGGGGTTTAGTTTGCATTCCGCTCGCTACACGCCACAATCGAGTACAATACTCGCTAGCGACGTGTGGACATGACTCCATTATTTATATTATTTTACAATTTAATTCATTACGTGGAGTTTAAATAATTAAAATATTGCTTTTGAATTTAAAATCTAGAAAAATGAACTTATGATATATTTGACGGCGGCAACGATTTCAATGTTGGTAACAAGGTGTGCAGCGAGCTAGCAACAAACGTCTACCAACATTCGAACTACCCCCACTCGCAGAAACTAGTATAAAGGGGCTTGCATTAGATTGGCGGACATTAGCCTAGGAAGATTGACGACCCAGACGACCAGACTACCATTGACCACGCCCAGTACACTTTCACACACACACAGCGTCTTCGCCGGCGAAGAAGAGGTCCCCGCTATCTGACGCACTCCAGTCGCAGACTCATGGGCGTCAAGATTAAGCACCTGTCCGATTGTCCTCTTCAGCAGCAGCAAACGTTGCTCTAAGCCTAGGTCCGAGCCTCGCAGGAGGCGCCCTTAGAGCAACGTCTTCCCCCGACGCAGCAGGGCCCTTCTATGGCCCCACCCCTCGGCAGAGCTTCTGCGCTCGCCATCCCTCTCGGTTCTTAGTCGAAGTGCTGCCCGGTGGACACCTTGCACCCATAAATTATTGGTTATTGTCATATAATTAAAAAATAAATTAATGATGAACGCGATATATATATTAAATAACGAGTGGCAAATTAAAATGCCACATGTCATTTGTAAATATTAAAACTACCCAAGCTTCGAACGAATTAGCATAAAAAACGCTGCACATCTTCGTCACGCTAATCATGCGTTTCATCCGTAAAAATTTAAACCTCAAAAGAAGTTTCACTTCCACAAAAATATCTATGAAGGATAATTCTTCTTTTATACAAAGACATGTATCTTTTATCCATCCCGTGCATCGGAGATCTCGTTAAGGCGTCGCTCCTGCGCCTGATCTCTCTCAGCGATCTCTCTCTGTCGAATTACCGTCAAGTCGGACTATGAGAGTGAAGGAATGGAGAGTACACTTGTGTACTATGCCTGCCAATCCGCAGTGGAGCAGCAGGGTGGGTCTGTGCTCTAAAAACCCTCTCTCATATGAGTGAGGAGGCCTGTGGCCAGCAGTGGGACATTAATTGGTTGCTACTTACCCTACTTTACGCTATAGACGTTTCCCATTCAAAAATTATAAAAATATATTTATTTATGTGTCGGAGTGTGGTAGTCTGTGGAGCGCTGGTGCCATCTGTCTATAGGCGTGGGACAGAGTCAATAGCGGCAGCCCGGCGCGCGTCTCTCGGTAGTTCTCGGGTGACGGCCCGCTAGAGCGGTCGACTATTGAAACTGTCGCGTTCAAAACTATTATTATTAATAAGTTTATGTAAATCGTTATCGAAGACATTAACATTAAGTGATTGAACATTATAATCTGAGTTAATTAATAAAGTGTTTGATTGCACCAACATTACCCAACAAACGCCCACGGTGTGGAAATTGAATTATGGATGTCACTGACGATGATGTTGGCGGAAAACCCTATGGGCATGCTTCATGCTTCTTCTCCTTCTCTCTTATTCTCCAACATATATTTTAAAAATATATGTTTGTCGGAAAATAAGAGATAAGGAAGCATAAAGCATAGGAGCGTAGGGTTCTCCGCCGACATCGTCATTGGTCGCATCCATAATTCAGTTTCCATATAATTAACTCAGATATTATAATCTGAGGTAATTAATCCACGTAGTTAATTGGTCCAATCACTTAGTGTTCTTGATAACAATTTACACAAACACATTAACAATAATAGATGGGAACGAGACAGTTTCAATAGTCGACCGCCCTGGCGGACCGTCACCCGAGAACTAGAGATCCGCCGCCGGCTCACGATACATGACTCTGTCCCACGCCGATAGATAGATAGCACCAGCGTTCCACAGACTACTGCACTCCGACATATTTATATTATATATATACAAATACATACATAAATAATTATATCGGGCGGAGGATAAACCCAGGTAAAGAGACCAAACGGCCGGGGGTCAGGGCTACAGGGTGAGAAACCGCTGTATAATCGCTACAGTATAAGAATAATATTTTTAGTTACGCAATTCACCAACAGATGTCACTGTGCCGATTTAGCTCGCGCAAGCGTTGCTTTCGCTGTAGGTTCGGTATATTTGACAATAGATGGCACCTGCATCCAGTTAAGTCGCGCTAGCATTGTGTCGCGTTATATTCCATA
>JACTOM010000204.1:476877-513039 GCA_015832385.1 Elymnias hypermnestra | reverse complement strand
ATAAATAAATAGTTATTTGTTAAATAAATAGTCATCTATTAAATAAATAGTCATCTTATCTGCTAAATAAATAGTCATCTATTAAATAAATAAATAGTTATTTGTTAAATAAATAGTCATCTATTAAATAAATAGTCATCTTATCTGCTAAATAAATAGTCATCTATTAAATAAATAAATAGTTATTTGTTAAATAAATAGTCATCTATTAAATAAATAGTCATCTTATCTGCTAAATAAATATTCATCTGCTAAATAAATAGTCATCTGCTAAATAAATAGTCATCTTATCTGCTAAATAAATATTCATCTGCTAAATAAATAGTCATCTGCTAAATAAATAGTCATCTGTTAAATACATAAATAGTTATCTCCTTATAAAAGCTAACTTTTAAATAAATAGTTATCTGCATTTCAGAGAATAGAAAGAACAAATACACAAACTCATTCTATTTGTTTAGCGGTCGTCTATAAATGTTAAACTGTTAAGCTGTTTTTGATTCCGTTGGAATAAAAGCCCGTTATTAGTGTACGTTTACGTCGCGAAAGGAACAGTTATAACGAATGTCAAATCAAAGGGTGAATGGAGAAATCTAACAGTAACTTTCGCTTTTCATGCGGATCCCGAGGGAATATGAAGAAACACGTTCTCGGTGAGCGACTACATCGCAATAGGATAGTTTATGCCGAATTTCAAGTCAATCTGGTGAATATTTACGGAGGTTCGCAGTGAATGATCGTTTTTTAGTGAGCAACTCGTTCTTGGTGAGCGTCTACGTTGTCTACGTTAAAAAGTACCCCATATCCTTCCTCAGGCTCTAAACTATCTGTGTAGCAAATTTCATTCAAATCGGTTCAGTAGATTTGTCGTTAAATCTCCAAAACCATTCGTTTTCAATGAGACTGTCGTTAATAACTACTTAACCCATATTTCTTAAGTCGATAAGAGCTATAGTTCGTCCGCGTTAAAAATGCAGTGAGTCATTGTTCGCCGTCCTACCCCGCCCACTAACCGATCATATCTTTTCAAATTACAACTTGACCTTGATTTAACCTTGACTCACAGCATTCTTAACGCGAAAGAACTATAACTCGTGTAATATGAAATATGGGCGAAGTGACTTTTTAACGCGAAGAAACTAACGTGACATAGCTAATGTGAAAATTCGGTAAGTTTTCAAAATGGCCTGTTCCGTAGATCAGTCTAAACAGCGCTCATATCGTTTTATTAGACAAACAAACACACACACACACTTTGTTTGTTCAAGCGTGTGTGAAGCCGCACTCGTGTACTCCATGTTGCAGTCCAATTTGTAAAGCTTACATAATATCCCGGTGATTATTTAAACTAATATTATATAGAGGAAACTTTTGTGCTTTTGTGTGTGTGTTTGTGCTTTCACTGAGCGATATAAGCTGTATTACTTCCTCAAAAAAATAGGGATCCCTAATAAAAACGCGTTAATGTAACTCAAGATATGAAAAAATTGGCCACAAAAAATCTTTTATCGAATGCACTGCGGAAACTATTGAAGGTAGGACAAAAAAATGTTCTACAATATTATAGAAGGTATTAATATCTACAAAAAAGTCTGTAACACCATCTGTCCAACTGCTGTAGTTACGCCACTATAACTACTTTTTAAAAGTTAAGAAAAGTGCCGACAATAATCAAACCATATTGTTGCGGACGGGAGCAGCGAGCCTAGCAGGTCGCCGGGGGTGACTAATTCTGATTGGTCAACCTGCCGGCGACCCCCCTACCGCACCCACCTCAGCACCCGCGATTGCCCTTTCTCCCGCTCGCCCGACCACACACACACACAGCGTCTTCGCCGGCGAAGACGAGGTCCCCGCTATCTGACGCACCCTGGCCGCGGCTCCCAGTCGCGGACCCATGGGCGTCAAGATTAAGCACCTGTCCTTTGTCCTTTTCAGCAGCAGCAAACGTTGCTCTAAGCCTAGGTCCGAGCCTCGCAGGAGGCGCCCTTAGAGCAACGTTTTCCCCCGACGCAGCAAGGCCCTTTTACGGGCCCACCCCTCGGCAGAGCTTCTGCGCTCGCCACCCCTCTCGGTTACACTGTAAAAGCCAGTAGAGCTAACAGCAACTACACACTTCGAATAAAAAAAATAATTCGATCGGACACATTTCGCCTTAGACTCCCGAGCGGTGTAGATCTCAGTACTAAGCGCGACTTGGGCCCATCTAAACAGAACTCTACGCACCGAACCACGAACATCCGAACCAGCAAGAACTGAACGACCCAAGCACGAACACGGACGACCGAACCCTGAAGATCGAAGCACGAACACAGACGACCGTACCTCCGAACCCTCAAGCAACAAAGAACTGAAGATCCGAAACTGCAAGACCGAAGCTCTCAAGAAGAGAACACCGAACCCGCTGGATCAAAGCACCTGAACCAATACAGTCCACTGAACCCGGAGGGATTCGTCTGAACCTGAATCCGTCCCCAACACATATTATTCATACCTTTGCATTAATCCTTATCCTATTAATGAATTGGCCCGACCCAGGACTCGAACCCAGGACCTCATGTCTGTGGCGGAACATGCTAACCACTAGACCAACGAGGCAGTCGCTCAAAGCAAACTGGACACAATTGAAATTGTCTGATTCAATACAAATACCTACAGCGAATATAAAACACAGTACACACAGCTGCGATATAGATTTGTTATGCATATATACAGACGATGTGTTTGACATTGGCTTACATGACGCTGAATATTTAATACATTTTTATTATGTAATCGAACCTGACTTTGTCATTTGTAATTTTTTACATTCTACATAAGTTTAACATAAATATAAATCAAAAAAAAAAATAATTATCATCGGAGGAAAATGGATAGGTGCCCAAAAGGCTAGCAGCGTTACCTCTTTGGACAGCGATACTTATACGCGACTGCCTCATTGGTCTAGTGGTTAGCATGTTCGGCCACAGAGGTCCTGGGTTCGAGTCCCGCGTCGGGCCAATTCAAAAACCAATATTGAGTTGTCTGTTACGATTTTCTCAATATTTGCCTGAAGTTGGGAAGTTGGCGGTGTGATCCACCCCCGTGCCTCGGTGAGCACGTTAAGCCGTCGGTCCTGCGCCTGATCTCTCTCCGGTCGTGTCGGAGTCCCGTCACATCGGACTAAGAGAGTGCACTTGTGTACTATACCTGCCAATCCGCAGTGGAGCAGCGCGGTGGGTCTATGCTCTAATAACCCTCTCTCGTATGAGTGAGGAGGCCTGTGCCCAGCAGTGGGACGTTAACGGGCTGCTACTTACTTACTTTTTTTTTACTTATACACCGTCACCCGGCCTTTGGGTCACTTTTAGCCTCAGGACCCCAGGATCCCAATGTAACCACGCCAAATGACACAAATATATGTGCTAAGGCAAGGCTCTCATCTTTGCGCCTCTTGGCGTTTTCTCAGCTGCTCCAGCTGATTTGTAGGTAACGTCAATGTGATACGGTGCGAGCGTATCAACACATGTAGCATCCCACACCTTCCTTCTTTCCAAGGCATCAACGATATACCATCAGGTCTCTTACCTCATGATGATGATAGCGTGTCTCGTGAGTCGACAAGCGATACGAAGACCAGACAGACCGCGGTGACCGTATTGATTCACCCACCCACCACATTTACAATGATGGGGCTCTGTTGTTTTCACACCCAGACGCAGACACGTAGACTTAGATATCATTATCTTGTCTAACAAGGTACCTATGGTACTAAGATCTATAATTAATAAAAAAAAATGATATTGAGTTTTCTGTTAAGCCTTTCTCAATATTTGCCCGAAGTTGTGTTGTTGTTGGTGTGCTCCACCCTAGTGCCTTTTTAAGCACGTTAAGCCTTCCGTCTTGCGCCTGATTCCTCTCATTCGTGTCGGATTGCCGACACATCCCACTGTAAGAGTGAAGGAATAGTGCATTTGTGTACTATGCCTGCCAACCTGCAGTAAAGCACCGTGCCAGCTTATTTCTCAAGCCTAAAATGTTCAGAAGTTCTACTTCAAAAACACAAAGAGAAATTATAACTTATATAACATACATTTAAATGATATTGTATTATAGTATTTAATACAACGACCTCGCTGTCGTAGTGTCATTAATTGCTTTGCTACCAGAGGTCCAAAGCTCGATCCCTGGCAGGGTGGGTTTCGGAAATTGTATTTTGTAATATGTCTGAGTTTGGACTGGAAGGCTTCAGCTGTTGCTATTCACCACCCCACCACCAAAGATGTATAATCCAGCAAAGAAACTTGTATTCCGATACGATTACGTGAAGAAACTATAAGGGTAGATTGTTTCTCCCCAGATGCTAAACCGACTTATACAGTGGATGCACTTATACGCGACCCATTAGTCTCTCCTAGATGCCCTCGAATACCCATTTTAGTAATTTAAAGGTTTTGAATCGAAGTAGTTAAAATCATCTGATTGCGGGTAGGCCACACTCTAGTCGGTTCAATCGCGATCTGGCTAATCAGGTGCCTAATGTATAATCCTAGAGTGTATTACCATCATTTTAATAAAACAGACTCTTGTTCTTCTTACATGAGTAAATTTCACCAACAAAAACAAACTAACTCAAAAACACACTCACTCATTTTTTTTCTTTTCATTACTTCTAAATTCTTGCTTCGTAATATCTGCTCTGTTATTTCAAATTATTTTAAGTATATCAAGTATTCTATGTTTCAACGTGTTAAAACGCTGTTGGATTACCAATAAATAAATAAATCAGGTGTGATCACAGCCAAGTAGGCCGAAGAAGTTTCACTTCATCCACATCCACACAATTGTACACACAATTGTACACAATTGTACTTGTACCGTGTCAAATAGTGATTTTCGGTGGCATTTTTAATAATTTGGGCTTATTATCTTAAAAATAAGGCATATACGTGTTAATACTTTGATAAACTATTCGTAGTTTTTCACTGCAATGAGTTTATTGTCTTCTCAGGATTTAGAGTGTACCAAATCTCGTAAAAAGCACGACAAAGTTACTTTCGCATTTACAATGTTTATTTATATCGAATCAACATCCTAAAAGTAAGTTCCAAGCCTCTAGCTCTAAATATGATGATGCTTCCATCCCTTACAATCCTTTTTTCGTAATAAAAAGTTATGCTCTTCCAGGGAGTCTTCAGGGAGTAGATAATCCGTTCAGTAGCTTTTCAGTCAAAACGCGACAGACAGACGGAAATAATTTCGCATTTGGATTAACATGGAACAGAACATTCTCACCATTAATTCACAGAAAAACTCCAATCATTTCCTTGTGACGCATCACTAATACCGCAAAACAACTGTTCCTGTGAATATCTAATCAGAGAGGCTTCTATAAAATACCTTGGAGTAATAATTGACGAAAACTTAAATTGGTAAAGTAAAGGTAAGTAGCAGCCCATTTACGTCCCACTGCTGGGCACAGGCCTCCTCACTCGCATGAGAGAGGGTTTTTAGAGCATAGACCCACCACGCTGCTCCACTGCGGATTGGCAGGCATGGTACACAAGTGCACTCTCTATTCCTTCACTCTCATAGTCTGATTTGACGGGAATCCGAGAGATCAGGCGCAGGACCGACGGCTTAACGTGCTCTCCGAGGCACAGGGGTGGATCACACCGCCAACTTCCCAACTTCGGGCAAATATTGAGAAAATCTTAATAGAAAACTCAATATTGGTTTTTGAATTGGCCCGACCCGGGACTCGAACCCAGGACCTAATGTCTGTAGTCGAACATGCTAACCACTAGACCAATGAGGCAGTTCCGGTGCTAAGATACCTTTATGACGTAACTGATGATAAACTTACGACACAAATATGCCAGTCCTTGGTGATATATTGTATTTCGGCCTGAGGAGGCGTGCACAAAGAGCAGTTATAAAGGCAATGCTGCGAAAACCACGAAGATTTCCAACACTGGAACTCTATAAGGGAACTGATTTACTCACTGTACCCATAATCACCGGATCCATAAAACACAATTTTTTTAATTTATTTTACAAAATCCACAGCCCTCTTAAAAATAACATATAATCTAATTAAATTAACTTAAGGCCAATTAAGGATTTTACATTTATTTATTGGACTAATAAGCGCCAGAGAGATTGCGCGTGGGTGTGAGTCTGTCTATGAATGTGTGTGTGCGTGCGTGCCTGCGTGTGTGTGTGTGCGTGCGTGCCTGCGTGTGTGTGTGTGTGTGTGTGCATGAGTGTGTGTATCTGGAGCTAAATACAAGCTACCCTCTCACTATTTAAATTGATTAAAATAATCACAGAATCACCGACTGTACAGGTACAACAAGTGCCTGCCAATTTCCTTACATGTCTCAAATGCTGTACAATAAAATAAATTGATTAAAAAAACAATTAAACTCTTTCTTAATGATCTGGACTATAATGCAACAGAAAATATATTGATTTACACACACACACAATCATGTATATTTATATCTGATATTATGGATTAATTTTAGGTTTAGTTTTCATTTTGTATTATATAAGTAGGTTAGGCGTATAATATAAAATTGGAAAGACATTGACCCCTAAGTCACGGGCTTACCTAGTTTAGGGGTCCAGGGTATTCTAATTATGTACCTTTCATTTTTATGCCCAAATAAATAAAGTTATTATTATTTATCATATTAGTAAGGAACAACATGTAAGCCGAGCCTAACTAAGCAATACCTTGATAAACATGATGCGAAGCGGACGATAGCTTGTAGCTATTCAAATGGAATCAATAAGTGTAATAATATTTACGACTCGATTCCGACTTTATAATTCCCAAATAGAGACCGTAAACAGCTTCATTTAATTTATAAATTACATTTTTATCAAATTTTATATTGCAAAAGACAGGAAGCCAAAGCTAAACTCCTAAAGTCAATTAAAAGCTATAAACACCTAGGTATTTTAAATAAAATTGAAAATATAATTTGTAATTTGGTCCAAATTTTAAATATATAATAATATTTACAAAATAATTTCTATAAATACGAAATATTCAAACGACATGAGACGACATCTGTTTTTAGACGTGTCAAAACGTATATTATCCTTTTTTCAATAGAGAGCGCTGGGCTTTAATAAATAAACTTTAAAAGATAAATTAAATATATAAAATATCTTAAAATATTCATAATAATATATGTTTTAAATAAATATTTATAATTTATGAAAGTTGTCTGTCCATTTTGTATTTCCGAACGAAAATTCCAATCCATTTGACGTTTCTCTCGGACTTAAAATATTGATGTGCATCAAATAATATCGATGTATCTATATGAAAAAATCGATATTGTTATGTTTTATATGCGAGATTAATCAAAGTAATCAGAATTTCAAAATTTACAATAACAGTTTTATTTCATTGTTGACAAATTAAATGTTGACTGTGATCACACCTGATAGTAAGTGATGATACTGTCTAAGATGGAACACAGCATTGTACCGAACACAAATCTCTTTGCTTAGTAGTACGTCTTAACTTGTAGGAAAGTAACTAGCCACAGCCGAAGCCTCCCATCACTACAGACTCAGACAACTAGTGTTGTATTCAATTTTCTAAAGGCGACAACCATGTCCCTAAAGACCAAGCAAACTACGTTCTATACCTTAGCATAGGTGGCTACCAAAAGAAGCAGGTAGAAAGCACGGAGCCGTTCGAGACGAGAATTCTACCGGGACAATGATCTTCTGGCATGAAGAAACGAGCATGGAGACAGAAAGTATTAACTTTTATAATACAATCATATTTTAAATTCATCTTGAATATATAGATTTTATCGTAATTACTCCTCAGTAAAGTATGACTGAGTTTAGTGACATAATCGACTAATGACTTCGAAGAAATCTTCAGGGACTTTCACTCCTATATAGCGTAATTTTTCAGTCACAAGGCCCTGACTATCTAAAAGAACGATTTATTTTAATATCTGACAATAAGCCCAATCTTCGCTCCCAATGTAATGACATGCTCCGAACACCATTTAGTCACACAGACATTTATAAAAACTCTTTCACTGTCAAATTGATTGGGCTGTGGAAGTCTCTTCCATTACGTATACGTCAGTCTGAAACACTTCCAATTTTCAAACATCGCTTAAGGGAATTTTACCTATCTAATGATACCTAGCATATAAACTGTCCAAGTTCGCTTAGTATGTTATATATGTATGTATGTAAGTTTATTTTGCGATATATATATCTTATATATATTATTTAGGCATATCTATATGTCGGAGGGCAGATATCTGTGGAACGCTGGCGCCATCTATCGGCGCGGACAGAGTCAATGGTGGCAGTCCGGCGAGAGTCTATCGACAGTTGTCGAGTAGCGCTCGATCGGAACAGTCAACTGTTGAAACTGTCGCGTTCCTAGCTATTAGTGTTAATGAGTTTGTGTAAATTGATATCGGGAAATTAAGTGATTGAACATTATAAACCGAGTTAATTAATAAAGTGTTTGATTGCATCAACAATACCCATGAACGCCCACAGAATAAGAAATTAAATAATGGAACCAATTCATAACGATGTCGGCGGGGAACCCTACGCCCCTGTGCTTTATGCTTCTCGGTTCTCTCTTATTCTCCGACATATATATGTATATATCTATATATGTATATATCTATATATTCATTTATTTTGTTACGTATAGTTTAAGTTGTGTGTTATAATGTGAAAGACATATATGAATCTTTATCTTTGTTTGCACCTCCCGCTTCTGTCTGTTTTCCTCTCACCGGAGGTTGTCTGTGAGAGATCGCTATAAGCGATAAGACCGCCTTTGCGCACTTATTATATACCTTCAAAAATTTTTGTAGCAATTGTAATCACTCTTATGTACTCTATGTGTGAAATAAAGAATAAATAAATAAATAAATAAATGAATAATGAACATTTTCTATAACGCCCCATAAGAAGTTTTACTTTAGTTCAAGTGAAACCTTGAAAATTTTATTTTCCAGATAATGAGATGACTCTAAAATATCGGGAAGAGGATAACTGTAGATTTTAGTGATGGTTTTTACTGCTTTCACTTCAAAGACATTGTGTCAATTGTAGCATTACAACATATACCGGGCATTGGATGAGGTAATCTGTAAGATGAAGCTAACTATAAATACATTAAACAATAAAAAACATTGTATAATGCTTCCTACAGAAAAGATACCAAATAAGATTTCACATTAAAAAAAACCATTGTCAATTGCGGCATTGCTACACATACCGGACATTGCATGACGTAATCTATAAAATGAAGATAACCTGTACATCAAAAAATGTAAAACACATCATAATGTTTTCTATCATCACAATGGCAAGTGTAACAAAGACGATATAGAGATTATTATTATTAAAATAATTTATTATTGAAATTAAACTAATTCTTGTTTTTCTGCACTTTTTTATCTTCTTTATTTTGTTTTATTTTCTCTTCTTTCCTTTTTTTTGCCATTTTTCCCGATGACATAAACTTGTTATCTTTCTTTAGACTATCTTTCATATTGGCATCTATATCTTCTGTTTCAGTCTGCGTCGGTATTGTATCGTCCTGTATTGCTTCTTCTTTCTTTATCTGCGCCTGGATTTGTTTAATTCTGGCCAAATTGGCCTTATTATATTTGTCTCCTTTTAGTCTAGTAATTTTTCTTTATCGAATTTTCAAGAGAGAGAAAAGACAATCAAACTAAAACACTTATTACTGTATTATGTGGGTACAAAGGCGGTCTTATTGCTGCAAACCATCTATCCCAGATAACTAGATTTGTTTAATTCTGGCCAAATTGGCCTTATTATACTTGTCTCCTTTTAGTCTAGTAATTTTTCTTTATCGAATTTTCAAGAGAGAGAAAAGACAAACTTAAACACTTAATACCGTATTATGTGCGTACAAAGGCGGTCTTATTGCTGCAAACCATCTATCCCAGATAACTAAGAGAGTTTCACAACAACTTTTAACTTGCTATCGTAAAATAATTGAAAATCGATATAGTATCGGTATTATAAATATCGATGTATCGATTATTTGATAAGAATACATCGACATTCCCTTCACTATTAGTTTTCGGCGAATCGAAGCAAAAAAACCAAATTATTTTTCGGCAATTTTTATTGTTAGATAACAAAATATCACAATTAAAGTGTATTTTACAGCTTTTTTAAGGAATATAGTGTGTTGTGAGTGTATTTTTGTAAACAGTGAACATATCTTTCCGTCGTGGATCCCAACATAAGCGGTAATTGTTTATTATTGTTTGTTTTAATCCGGCGTGGCATATCCTTATGTATTACAAAGAAAAATCCTCTGTCTGTCTGTTATAAAATCAAAAACTATTAAACAAATTTTCATAAATAAATCGTTTGATATATAATAATAATAATCATCATTTATTTTCAGAAAACTTAAAACGTTCCATTTTTTTGTTAGTTACATTCGAAATAAAATAAGACTATGTTAGTTAATTGTTAGTAGGTGACTCTTAAATCTATGTTAGTTAATATAATTAATGAATTTACAAACTAAGGCTGACTGCCAGTGTGCCTTAATGACACTATCTTGTCTGTCAGCCATTATCCTCAGAATGGTGTTAGGACTATTCTCCACTCTGTATTTGATTGAGGCAATCCTTTTCCTCAAGAGTGCGTAGAAATCGTCGACTCGATTTCCCGCAAACATGCCCGACGCGCTACAGTGCCGAGGCAGTCCCAACACCATTCTAAAGATGTTGTTATATTGGACTCGGAGCGCATTAAGTGATCTTTGGGTATAGTTGACCCATAAGCTGCACGTATAAAATGTTTCGCAAAATGCTCTGAAAAGTGTAATTTTTACATCCTTTGTACAACGCGCAAACCCACGAGCCAACATATTCCCTCCGACCGCCAACGCCCACCGTTCCCTATCTATGTCACAATTATCTTTTAAATCCGGCGTAACAACATGTCCCAAGTAAGTAAACCGATGAACCATATCCATTTCGGAGCCGTACAATTTTAATGGCTGCACATAGCTTGGGGTAATAATACCTGCCGCGAAAACCATATATGTACTTTTCTTTATGTTGTACCTAAGACCGTGTATATAAAGCAGATTGTTGAAAAAGTCAATTCGCTTATGAAGCTTTCATTGAAAATGCTCTCTAATCCCTTAGAGATACAACAAAACTATGTATTATGTTATAAATCCTCTTTTAAACATCTACAAAAACGTCTGAGACAGTATATATCTATCTTTTAAGAATAGCTTACTATACTGATTGTATTGGAAGTGCAGGTAAAGTCAAGGCACATAGATTTAATCGAAAATCCTGCTTAATCCCTTGGAAATATATCAAAACAATATATTGTGGTATAAATCCTCTTTTAAACATCTGCAAAAACGTCTAAGACACTATATATCTATCTTTTAAGAATAGCTTACTATACCGATTTTTTTAGAAGTCTATGTGAAGTCAATGCATGTAGATTTAATTGTAAACCCAGCCTAATTCCTTATAGATATATTAAAACAATGTATGATGGGATAATTCCCCTTTTATAGATCAACAAAAAACTCTAAGACAGTAAATATCTATCTTTTAAGGATAGCTTACTATACTGATTGTATTGGAAGTGCAGGTAAAGTCAAGGCACGTAGATTTAATCGAAAATCCTGCTTAATCCCTCGGAAATATAACAAAACAATGTATGGTGAAATAAATTGTCTCTAAAAGATTTACAAAAGTGTCTAACATAGTAAATATCTATCTTTTAAGAATAGCTTACTATACCAATTTTATTGGAAGTCTTGGTAAAGTCATGGCATGTAGCTGTGATCGAAAACCCAGCCTAATTCCTTACAGATATAATAAAACAATGTATGATGGGATAGTTCCCCTTTTATAGATCTACAAAAAACTCTAAGATAGTATATATCTATCTTTTAAGGATAGCTTACTATATTGATTTTAATTTCTCAAAAGTGAGAGTTGTTTGGAATGTTATTCAGATGGATTTTAGTGTGATTAATTCAAATAGGTTAGTTACTTTAAGCTTTCATATAAGATAAAGGTAAATAGCACCGTATTGATGTCCCAATGCTGGGCATAAGCCTCTGCAGGTTGGCAGGTGTAGTACACAAGGGCATTCTCTACTTGTTTACTTGCATAACGGAATATATCCGACAGGAGAGAGACGGATCAGGTGCAGGACCGACTGCTTAACATGCTCTGCGAGGCATGGGGATGGAGCACGCTGTAAACTTTCTAACTTTTGAGAAAATTTTAACAGAAAACTCAATATTCATTTTTTTATTCGCCCGAACCAGGACTGCATGTCTCTGGCAGAACATTCATACCACTAAACCAATTAGGCAGGCCTCTAGTTGATCAAAAGTCACTCCTAATTCAGGGCAGAAGCTATGGGGCTTGATAGAGAGGTCCCGCAAGGTGTACAAAAAGCAGAGTGCTTCAGTCACACTTTCTATGGCTTTTTGGGTCTGTAACAATATCAAGTTGGGCCTCTTTAGTATTACAGACAGTGTTAACTGATAGGACTGTGCCTGCGTACCTTTAGCAATCTCATAGCCTCATCATCATATGATCTTGGGGCACAACTATAAAAAATTCAATACCTAAACTATAACTAACCTGTACCAGCTCTATTTGTCAGCCAGTGAATCATGTAACAATGATTAAAGTACTGATAATCGAACCTGTTATGAAATACCAGGGATACTCTTCTGCATGTAAGTGTAGAAAAGGTCTACGCATCGGCAGACATTCCCGAAAGGCTGCTGCATCTGAGCAGTGCCATTAGCATTCCAAAGGCATTGTTATATTGGACTTGGTTCTGCTGAACTATGAGCAAACTTGGGAAAGATCATAACCACCCTACGTTCCCTTATTATTATTATGTGGTGGGGCTTACTGAGGCAGCGGATGCACTTCGACCCTTGTGGATCTTCTGGACGCGCCCCATCCTTTAATCTCCCCTGAATATACTCAAAAACCCATTCCAAAAGTCTGAGAGTAGGCTTTAGGTTGGTTGCGGATAGGCCACTCCCAGCAGACTCATTTGTGTCCTAGCTAAGCCATCCCTTATCGTCTCCTCTTCCTCATTACAGACTCTGCAAGTAGAGTCTTCCGCAATGCCCATGGCCTTTGTACTTTACCTGCCTTCTACTTTTAGTACATGACCATTAGATTAGGTATTAGCCAGTAGATGTACAGCTTAACTCACAGCATCCTCCTCTCCATGATCAAGATATCCTCTTGGATAACCACAAGATTATCTCTTAATAATAAAAAGAAACAGAAAATGAGCTAAATACCTCCCCTCCAAATCCATGTTTAGGAGTACTTCTTATACTATGGTTTCCAATTAATCAGCATGACCTACCACAAGGAGTCCTTCGTTTACATATGTGATCAGTGGCTCACTTACTACCATGTGGTTGTTCCCTCATTGTGATTACTCTCATACCTAATGATCTATCAGCTTCTCCACTTTTAGAGTCCACTTTTAAAGATCTATACCTTTTTCATGTGTATTTCAGTGGAGATGTGCACGGGGGAGGCGTGGCGAGCCGCTGGAGTGGCTCGCTCACCTTCCCATGAGTCGGTGACAACTGAGTTGTCTTTATTCAGTGTATCCTCTGCAGCATCAGATGCCAGGGTCCTCAGACTGCTGGCTTGCAAGGTAAACAATTTTTACTTGATGCCTTGTATTAATTAGGAAACTGTAAGTCTTTTAATGCTTGACTATAATCTCACCTGATGGTAAATGATGATACAGGCTAAAATAGAAGGATGTAAGATAAGAGACATTTTAAATTGAAAGCTTGTTGCTAAACATGGTACAGCAGTCTAGGAAGTGACGATCTATCATAATGTAACATTTTACAGCAGTCTAGGAAGTGATGATCTATCATAATGTAACATTTTATAGCAGTCTAGGAAGTGATGAGCTATCACAATGTAACATTTTACAGCAGTGTAGGAAGTAATGATCTATCATAATGTAACATTTTACAGCAGTCTAGAAAGTGCTCTATCTTGCTATGCCATGACTTATCATCCTGAAACTTTCACATTCCTAATAACCCATACTCATCACAATTAATATATGGTTGCATATGCAAGTGTCATGAACTTATGAGTATTTAAATATGCTTGCGCGGGAATCGATCCCAAGACATATTACTTAGACTTTATAACTAAGTACTAAGTCAGCTTTCGAATAATGTTTCCAGGCGGGCCAAGGACCTGATCCAACGTTGAGGGTAGCCAGTCCAAACCCCGAGGGAAAAATGATTAAGTATGTATATATTGTGATTACTGTTAGTTCAGGTTAAGAACGCAGTGAGTCAAGGTCAAGTTGAGTGGCCAGTTGAATTGTCACGGTGAACTTGACCTTGTAATTTAGAAGGATTTGATTGGTTAGAGGGCAGGGCAAGGCGCGCCAACAATGTTGACTCGCTGCATTCTCAATGCGAACGAACTGTAGTTATGTTTACATCATGATTAAGTATGTATATGTTATGATGAGTGATTGAGTGGTGATGGTCTTAAGATGTGAGTATTCATTGCGATTACAGTTCTTTCGCGTTAAGAACGCAATGAGCCAAAGTAAATTTTAGTCTCTGAACGTGAACTTGACCTTGTATTTTAATAAGGTTTGGTTGGACAGGAGGGCGGCCAAGGCGGGCGAACAATGATGACTCACTGCATTCTTAACGCGAACGAACTGTAATTATATTTACATTATGATTAAATATCTATATGTTATGATGAGCCATTGAGTGATGATAGTTTTAACTGTGATTACAGTTCGTTCGCGTTAAGAAAGCAGATGAGTCAAAGTCAATTTCAGTGACCATTCAACTACTCTCTGAACGTGAACTTAATGGATTCAAATCATACATTATTGTGTCAAATTTTAGATTTAAATCCATTTTCAGTTGTGGAAAATATCATAATTAATTATATGTAGCCCACCTTCCTGGAATGGAGTGGTGTGGTGGGTCTATTATCAACCCATATACCTAAAATTGAGATCTGTGCCCAGCAGTGGGACAATTTGACTTTACAACTTTTTCTGTTGATGTTCTCTGTGGAATTAACTGTCTGAAGTGCTGGTTGATTCATAACTGACGGATGCAGGAGGGGTTCCTGCGGGTTGCCTCTGCAGTCTTCTGACGCGTGCAGGGAGCTTCTAGCAGGTTGCGCGGCGCTCTGTGCGCAGTTGGGGCTTCGCAGGTCCTTCAGTGCTGGTGATGTAGCAGCACCGGCCAGCTGCAAGCCCACTCGGAGGTGAGTAACACCGCAGTAAACCCGATTTGTGTATCTACCTGTGCCGTGTAATCTGCAAAACAGCTGGACCAATATCATGTATGACTTTGTATAATGAGATTGAGTGATGATACGGTCTAGGATAGTAGCGATCACCTTATAGATTCTATGCAGTATATATATTATAAATTTTGCCAAAAGAACATCTCGTGAAATTGGTCCTTCGAGCCAGATTTATGTGTTTTAGGTCACATATCGTCCGTTAATTGGTCCTTCGAGCCAGATTTATGTAGCTTAGGTCTCATATCGCCCGTTATTTGGTCCTTCGAGCCGGATTTATGTGTCCTAGGTCACATATCGCCCAAAAAATAATTCTTCGAGCTGGATTTATCTGTCTTAGATCACATATCGCCCGTTAATTGGTCCTTCGAGACAGATTTATGTGTCTTAGGTGACATATGGCCCGTTAATTGGTCCTGCGAGCCCGATTTATTTGTATCCTAGGTCACATATCGCCCAAAAATGGTCCTTCGAGCCGGATTTATTTGTATCTTAAGTCACATATCGCCCAAAAATTAGTCCTTCAAGCCAGATTTGTGTGTCTTATGTATATTTTTTTAATATTTGGTGTTATTTTAACTATATATTACAGCGCTACGTCGGAGGTCGGTCTGTGTGCTGCTCTAGAGGCTCTGACCATGACAGCTGCTTCCCGTTCCTGCAGCACGTGGGTAGCGGGTTCGTATCCTTTTCCTTATTAACCGTTTGACTGTCCGCGCTTGGTTAAATGAAATACCTGTAGATTGCCCCGCGGGTCGAATGTTATGACTTTTATGTTTGCTAATAGTTACACTATACAATGTTTCCTTTGGTTTATCTCTGATATACTCTGGTGTGACGACATGTTGCGCTAAACTTTGAGATAATAAAAGAAGGCGGTCTTATATTTACAAGCTCATAGCAATTGAAACTCACCTCGAGCGTTTTCATTGTTATTCACATCACTTGCATAATAAAAAACACAAATAATCACTAATACACACGCGTCGTTAGTAACGGTCACTTTGTAACTGATTTGTATCTATAATCTGGTGTTATCGCTACGCGTATTTTGTTACTGTAGTTACCGAGAAGCGAAATATTACACATATTTAATATATTTGTACTTTACACATAAGTCAAGGTCACACAAGGTCATCTATGAAAAAGTATAAATGGAGTAACTTTTGAGTATGTTGTCGGTTTCTTCTCAGTTGTAAGAACTCGTCACCGACGTACAGAAGATTTTTGATTATTTTCTTTGAATTTTGATACGATTTCCTCTAATTATATACAGGGTGTATTGAAAAAGGTGTTGGAAATTCGGAGAGTAACTTTTTTATTATTATCTCTATGTATATGATTGTTTGTTTGTGTGTATGTGAATTTTAATCTCCAAAATGAGAGATTGAACTTGTAACTTATGAGGTGTCTTCTTATATATCTGTTGTGATGTTTGTGTAGTGGGGGGGTCGCAGCTGCCGTCTCCGCAGCGCTCGCATCCCGCCCAACCCCCCCACAGGCAACTGCCCACCGACAACAAAAAGGTACCGTCTACAAAAAAAAATTGGTTAAACGTATCATAATATATTTAATAACTAACACATTCGTATTTAAACTGAGATTGAAGTCAGTACCGTACACAAAAAAATTACATTACACAATTAGAGTAATTTTTTTCGATATATATAGGAAACATGAGTACTGTAGGTAAAAGAAATCAAGTTTTAATTATTGATTTAAGTACTACAAGGTGTTTCATATAGAGATGTAGTGTACGCAAAAAAAGTGCGATTTTTAAATCTACCAACAAAAGGCTTTTCTACAGATTTCGTATTACCCATAGAAATTTCAGTACCGTACGCAAAAAAAGTACATATTCAAATTAACTAATTAACAATTTTACAGTACTCGTAGAAAACATGAGTACTGTACGCAAAAACTGACTATTTCCGATTATCATATAAAATATCAGTACCGTTCGCAAAAAAAATTCTATTTTCAATTATTGCATTTAGCATTTTTTCGAAATATATTGTATTTCATAAAGAGACATCAGTAGGGTACGCAAAAAACGTGCTATTTTTAAATGTCCTATCAAATGGCATTGCCTTTCTACCAATTTAGTGTTATCCTTAGAAAGCATGAGGTACCGTACGCAAAAAAAAATACTATTTTCAATTGTCGAATTATGACATTATTTACCCATAAAACACCAGGAAATCAGTACCGTTAGCAAAAAAAAAGTGCAATTTTGAATATTTTTCGATATCTATTTTTAGTTGAGTTGTGAAATAGTCAGTTATGTGACTGACTGACTCGTTAATTGCACCAGGTGCGTCAGAACTACATCAAGCGCCGCCTGCTGACCACTTACCGGGCACTAGAACGGATGTCGCAATCGGAGTTCAACCTCGACAAACTGGAGGTACGTGTAAAACTCATTCGGCTACATTCACAGTGAACGATCGCGTATTTATCACTAACTTATTAAAATCTTTGTGAGCGACTACATCGCAAACGAAATATGTATTCTAAACATCAAATGAATATTGACGATGTCTCAGTTCCTCGCTTATATACCTCGATCCCATTGGGTTGCCGTTCACGGTGAGCGTCTACGTTGCGAAAAGAGTAACTGTGCCGCATTATATATACATCCTGTATATAAAAGTCAATCTCGGTAACCTTTGTAGTTGTTTTGAATATACTTTTAGATAATATCAGATTGAGCAATATCAAAACCTTTCCCCCCTCTCAGGCAGCAGCATCAGCAGCCGTGGACTCCCCAGACCCTGGGCCCACCACGCTGGCCGTGCCTAGCACCAAACCCGCTACCAAGTTTGTGCATCCGGGTAAGAAAAACCATGGTTTCACACGGAATAAAATATTGTACCGTGTTAAAATAACTTGTGTATTGGAAGGCCTCACTTGTGTATTATAAGGCCTCACTTGTATATCGGAAGGCCTAACTTGTGTATTCGAAGGCCTCGCTTTTGTACGATAAGGCCTCACTTGTGTATTATAAGCCCTCGCTTGTGTATTTGAAGGCCTCCCTTGTGTATTACAAGGTCTCGCTTTTGTATGAGAAGACCTCACTTGTGTATTATAAGGCCTCACTTGTATATCGGAAGGCCTAACTTGTGTATTCGAAGGCCTAACTTGTATATTTGAAGGCCTCACTTGTGTATTACAAGGTCTCACTTGTGTATTGTAAGGCCTCACTTGTGTATTATAAGGCCTCGCTTTTGTATGAGAAGACCTCGCTTGTATATATGAAAGCCTCACTAGCCAGTTAAAAGGCCGCACTAGCGTTATAAAAGGCCTCAGTTACGTACTTGAAGGCCTTACTAGCTTATTTAAAGGTATCACTGCTATATTTCAAAGCCCTTCATTCATATTAAAAACACTCGCTGGCGTAATTGAGGGCCTCACTCGTGTACTTGAAGATCTCACTAGCATATACGAAGGCCTCGTTGTTGTATTTCCAACCTTTTACCAAGTTAGCGAGGTACTATGTGAGACTGTATCATCACACATCATCAAGTGACGTAAAGAAAAGTAATGTGCGGATAATGACTCCAGAAGCCGCTCAGCTCGCCCTCACGGCGGCTGACCTCGAGCGCGAGAGAGGACGCCCCCTCTCCAAGTACGAGAGGAACATGATGATATTCAACTGGCTCCACACCCTGGACGAAGCAGCCCCCTTTTAGACATACGCTCTGTACCGCTCCATTGCGTCATGAAGCTGCGCCATTACGTTCTGAATGCGTTCTGATCCGCTCCGTTATAGACTTTGTTTTATCGCATTCTGACATGTTCCGTTTCATTCTATTTCGTTTAACTGTACCTATTGCATTTTGACATACTTCAGTGCGTTCTGAACCGTCCCAATACGTTCTGAATCCGTTCCATTACAATCCTGACGCTTCAGTGCGCTCTGAATTGACCCGTTACCTACTGAGCGCTTTAATATGGTTCTAAACTGTTCCATTACATTCTGAATAGCTCCATTACACTTTGAGCCGCTACAGTATATTTTGAGCACTTCATTGAGTTCTGAACCGTTCCATTACGTTCTTAATGATTCCATTCCACTCTGACTCGCTTCATTACATTCAAAACGATGAATGCGTTCCCTATTTAGCGCATTCATTCAGTCAGTCCGTTCTGAAACGTTCCATTGCCTACTGTGAGGTTCTATTGCGTTCTGACGCGGCTTCATTGCGTTATGCCCCGTTCCGTTGCGTTCTGACACGCTTCGTAACGTTCTAATGGATGTCAACAGCTTGAATTGCGTTAAATTATATTTTTATAATGTAGATGTATGTAATAAAGTGTTTCTTTATGTTTAAAGGCAGGGATCGTCAATTTGTTTTTGATAGCTACAATAAAAGGTTATTGACCCCTGCTTATGCTACTTAAGTGATGAGATTACGTGTAATTTATGGTTCTGTTCTAGGCGGTTCTGAAATTAAGTTTTACTTTCTTTTATATAATATTCACGCCTGCTCTATTTGAAGGTAGTTGTAAATTTCATTTAAAATGCACAATTTCAATTTCATGAAGCATGACATTAATTTATTTTATTATAATATATATAGGTCTGTAATTTAAATCTGAAATTAATTTATGATATGAAATTCATTTATTTAGGTCAGAGTTTCATTTATATGAATCTAATATTCATTTATGATTTGAAAATTCCTTTAAAATCTAAAGTTCATTGATTTATATCTGAATTTCGTTTATAAAGGTCTGAAATACGTTTATGATCTGAAGTTCGTTTAGTTAGATCTGTATTTCATTTATATGAATCTGAAATTCATTTATAAAGATCTCAAATTCGTTTATGATCTGTAGTTCACTTATATGAACCTGAATTTCATTTATATAAATCTAAAATTAATTTAGATCTGTATTTCATTTATATGAATCTGAAATCCATTTATAAAGGTCTAAATTTCATTTATATGGATCTGAAGTTCATTTATAAAGATCTCAAGTCCATTTATGATCTGAATTTCATTTATATAAATCTAAAATTCATTTAGATCTTAATTTCATTTATATGGATCTGAAATTCATTTACATAAATCTAAAATTCATTTATTTAGATCTCAAATTAATTTACAATCTTTCTCGTATATAAATAACGCTTTATGTTCCTGCTGTAAATATTATTATTATTATTATCCAAGAGTTTTCCTAATTTATATTAACTTTTAAAACACTGCACAATATGTTTATAGTTATTGACTTTTATAATAATCAAATATATTTTATAATATTCTGACACGTTCCATAATTTTTCTTTTAAATGTATATAAAAACTATATCGTAATTTGAAATGGTTATACAATTTTTATTTCGTTCTGACACGTTTCTATTTTCTTCTGACACATTCACATTATATTCTGACGCGTTCATATTTTGTCCTGACGCGAGTCCATTGTTATGAAGAGTTTCATTTGTGTTGTTTTATTTACATTTTATTCTGACCCGTAGATTATATTCCTTTTCAATTATGACACGTTTTATGATTAATTTATTACAAGCAGCATTCGCATTATGTTATGACGCGTATCCGTTATTTATTGCTTCTGGTTATGACACGTTTTATTGCGTATTGAAAGCGGTGTTCTTTTGGTTTTTTTTTTTAGAGGGCTTTTGTATTATTATGTGTTCGTATTTAAAACATGATCTCTCAATTTATTCTGACGCGATTGCATTATATTTCATTTGTGTTAATTGTAATTTATATTACAAGCAGTATTCTTTTGTTTTAAGACATTTTTAAGTATTTTGATATTGTATTCGTATTTAAAAAATTGATCTCTCGATATATTCTGACGCGTACACGTTATGTTCTGACGCCATTCAATTACTAGTATAGTTTTGTTTTAAAGCATTTGTATGCATTCTATTATGTATTCGTATTTAAATACTGATTTCTCATTTTTTGACCCGATTCTGTTGTTTCATTTGTGTTATGACACGTTTTATTAATACATTTAATCTGACACGTACACATTATGTTCTGACGCGTTTTATTAATAAACTTTAATGGTGATACAATCAGTATTCTTTTGTTACAAATCATTTTTAGGTATTTTAAGCATTCTCAAGTATTTCTATTGTGTATTCTTTTTCTCATTATATTCAAAAGCTTTCACATCATCTTCATTTGTGTTCTGACACGTTTTATTAATACACTTTAATGGTGATTTTTATTACAAGTACATTTAAATTTGTATTACAAGCAGTATTCTTGTTTCAATGCATTTTTGCTCATTCTGACGCGTGTAAATTATGTTCTGAAACGTGTCATTTGTGTTATGACACGTTTTGTGAATTGTATCACAAGCGGTGTTCTATTTGTTTTAAATTTTATTTAACAATCGATCTCTGCGTTAAATAAATTAAGTATTAAATTAAGCGAATGTTCTAGAAAGTCCTGCCTCTCTACAGACACCACGTGAAGGGTCACGGGTTCGGATCCTTTGAGGCTTTTGTATTTTTTTATACGTTAGCGTCGCGATTTGTATAAATTATTCGCGCCAGATGTTTCAGACCATTTACAAGCATATCCTGGTGTCGTGACTAGTTTATAAGGCGTAGCAGTTGAATCTACACGGGGTTTATATTTGTTTTATCGCTTTTGTGGAGGTTAAAAGGTTATTTGGACTATGACTCAGCCCGACTGTTTTGGAACCCATCCGGGGTCCCTGATTTGAGCTACGGATCTTGATATGTTGCCTATAGAACTGTATCACACCCGGTCGATGTTCTAGCCCCGACCCGTAATTAATCAAATCTTAATGACGACTCACTGCATTCTTAACGCGTACAAACTGTATATATTTTACAATACGATATCTAATATTGCCAGACTAGTTTCTAAACCATTCAAGGTCCTCGGTCATACATATGCTATTTTATAGAATGCAGTGAGTCATCATTCTAGTCCCGCCCCCTAACCAATCCAATCTTAATGATGACTCTCTGCATTCTTAAAGCGAACAAACTATAAAATTTCAAACCAATACGGGATCCCTAATCCTAGCCATGGTTTCTACGAAACTTGAGATATAATGTTATATATCTTATAAAACACGGCTACAGTTTGTTCGCGTTATTAATGCGTTGAGTCATTCTAGCCCCGACCCCTAACCAATGAAATCTTTTCAAATCACAAGGCCAAGTTCAAAGTCACCACTTAAAAGAGGACTAGAATGATGACTCACTGTATTCTTAACGCGAACAATATAGTTTTTCCTACATTGTATACGAAATATCGAATATTGCCCGACTAGTTTTCCATCCATCCAGGGTCATGGGTCATCCCTTTGCTATTTTATAGAATACGACTACAGTTTGTTCCCGTTATAAATGCAGTGAGTCAACACTATAGCCGGCCCAATCAAATCTTTGCCAATTCAAAGTGACCACTTGACGAGGGCTAGAATGATATTGCCCGACTAGTTTCAAACCCAACCGGGGTCATCGCCTTGTTATATATCCATGATATTTTATTGAACAGGACTACAGTTTGTTCGCATAATTCAGCGAGTCATCATTCTATCCCCGCCCCCTAACCAATTAAATCTTAATGCTGACTCACTACATTCTTAACGCGAACATACTATATATTTTATACTGAATATGAAACATCGAATATTGCCTAACTAGTTTCCAACCTATCCGGGGTTCTTTGCTATTTCATTAGACACAACTACAGTTTGTTCCCGTTATAAATTCAGTGAGTCATCATTATAGCCCTGCCTCCTAACCAATCAAATCTTTGCCAATTTCAAGAGGACTATAATGCTGACTCACTGCATTCTTAACGCGAACATACTATATATTTAATACTGTATATGAAACATCGACAAAGGGGGTCCCTTTTCATGAGTAAGTTCCAAGGAACATGGATATAGTCGCATTAGATCCAGCCCGACTAGTTCCAAACCCATTCGGGGCCCTGAGTAACAAAAAAAAAATACGTTCTACCCTCAAAAATAAAACTCGCTAAATTAGAGAACGTTTAGCATCCTATCAGAATGAAGTTCCTATTTAGTTTACGCTTCTTCACGTCTCGCGTTTGTTTCAAGACAATTGATTGTATGAAACGTGGTAATAAATACATGTTGATAACGAGTGTACTGTGTTTTATTGTTCGCGAACGCCGCTGTCCCGACACCTTTCATTCCCAAACAATAACATACCAATTTAAACGTGCCTTAATCGTGAGTGCCTCTACTCCTTAGCGTACTTGATTACCTAAAATACCAAGTCCTTATTCACGAACGCCCCTACCCTGACCCCTCACACTTCCATTAAATCAACTATATTCCTATGGTGGGGATTTTTTGTAAATTCCGCCTCGACCTGCATTTATCAGACTACCTTTTACGGCTATAACACAGTTCGCGAATGCCACTACTCTGGACACTCAATGACATATTTATACCAATTGAAACGTTTTTTTGTTTTTTTTACTCTCACGTGCACTTAATTAACTTTGATAGTTATTTTTCGCGAATGCCCTTACCCTGACCCTCTCACACTTCCATTTTATCAACTTCTGGGATAAGATACTTTTCTTTACTCCCTTGTTCAATTTTATGGCTATAAAACAGTTCGCGAATGCCCCTACTCGGACACCCTTACATTTCTCCCAAACAATAACATATTGGAACATTTTTTTAATCGTGAACGCCATTACACCCATTTGTACTTAATTACCTGAAAAACATTGTTCGCGAACGCCCCTATCCCGAACCTCTCACACTTACTTTTTTTTATTAGATGCAGCCTAAGGTGGACCGCGCTTGCCTAAGAGGTGCCTATTCACTCTTGCTTTGAAAGTACCTGGATCGTAGGAGTCTGGGAAGACGGAAGAGAAGACGCTCCACTCCTTAGCGGTGCGGATCAGGAGCGATTGGATCTTTTAGTGAGGACTTGAGGGATGTCCACCATGTAAGGATGACAATCGCTTCAGTCTTGATGTTCCACAGTAAAAGGGCGACGGAGGAACAAGTGAAAGCCTCTACTCCATTGAGTGCTTCATCAGTCATTTTTCGCGAATGCCCCTACCCAGACCCCCTTACACTTCTTCCATTAAATTATGAATTCCTAGGATGGGATACTCTTCGTCAGTTCCGCCCTGCCCTCATACTACTCAAGGGAGTAGTATATACTTTTGTGGCTGTAACCTAGTTTGCGAATGCCACTGCTCGGCCACCCTTTTGTCCCCTATAGTCAACAACCTATACGTAACGTGTACGCAGTAATCCCCTTTCTAAAAACTACTCCCATAAATACTATTCGAGCTGTGGTTTACCGTAGGTCATTGTTCGAATGCCGCTACCCCATCCAATACCCCATACATTTCTCCCATCCAATCAACAAACACCTATTATGCAATAATTTTCGTGAATGCCGCTGCTCCACCTCTTTTGTCGTCATCTCAACCGATGGACATCCAGTGCTGGACAAAGGTCTCTCTTAATGAACTCCAATGGGCCCGATCTTGAGCCGTTTGTATCCAGCGACTCGCCTGATATCATCGCTCAAGCTGGTGGGGGTCTGCTGACGCTGCGTTTTCCGGTGCGAGCCAGCCACTCTAGCAACGTCCATCGGTTCTGCCAACCATGTCCCCTGATCTCATTTCTGATTTGATCACGTAGGGCAACCCACCTAGCTCCATCTCTTTACCTCATACTAATTCCATATTTACTTCAAAAGCTATGATGCTAGATTATTCGCGACGCTACCCTATCGCCCCCTTGGTTCAAACTTCCCATACACAGGCTCGCTATACCTTTGTCTTACACGTCCACTCTCTTAGAGTGCTTCCGTACAACTGACGCAGTGCGCTCGAGACAGTGTCTTTTATAGTGTTACTGCATGTACTATCTTGTGTTATACAACTGATAATTATGTGTGTTGATATAAACATACGATGGTAAAATTATTGTTCGCGAATGCCCCTTTTTTTTGGTCAAGACGGGAAAAAAATCCTCATAGGATACCGGGACGCCGCGGACGTCCCGGTTATGCCGGACTCTTACCGGCTAAAAACGACCCGCCATCCTACGCACTGTCACAATGGCGACGCTACAGGTTAGCTATAGAGTAAAACTGCGCACGCCGCCGTGACTCCCTCCCCGTGAGGGGCCCCTACCTTGATCCTAAGGATCGAGCTACCTATGGGCGCGAAGGCGCGCCGCCCGACAACCTACGGAGCCTCGCTACGTGGGACGACGGCCACCGCGGTCCGCCGTCCCAGAGGCTAGTGCTAAGGGGGAAGACGGCGGTCCTGGAGCGCACGCCTTCTCGCCGGACGCCTACGACGGAGGGCGTGGGCGGCGGGATCCGCCTCCCGACGCCGCTCCGCGGCCTCTTTCAGCGACATCACCTCGTCGCTAAAGGAGGCCACCGCACTCCAACACTCCCTCCGCTCCACCATCGCTCGCACGACGGTGGGCAGAGACAGGTCGGTCGACCCTAATACGGCCACTAGGGCAGATCTCTGGCTATCCCAACTGGGGCACACCGCAAGCGTGTGCTCCGCCGTGTCCACGGCGGATCCACACTCGTGGCATTCCTCAGTGGGCTCCCTACGGGCCACCCGGCATAGATACCTCCCGAAGCACCCGTGCCCCGAGAGGATCTGCGCCAAGTGGAAAGTGATCACGCCGTGACCACGCGACACCCACTGACCAAGGAGCGGAGACACGGCCTCGATCGTCGACCGCCCTGCGCTCGGGTCACTCAACCGGTCCCGCCACTTGGTTTGTAGGACCGCCTGCGCCTGGCGCAGCCAGTCCCTTTCGTCCCCTGGCGAAGGGGGGTCGCCTCTCTGACGGGCGTCCGCCCTCCGCCAATATACGTCCGAGTGTACTTGCGCGTCCAGCTCCCAGGGGGCGGTACTCGCTAATACGCATCCCGCCTCCCAGGATATGGTGCGGTATCCTCGGACGATCCTGACTGCCACGACTCGCTGCGCACCTCGCAGCAGAGCCTTCGAACGTGGCGTCAAATCTCCCGCCCAGATCGGGGCTCCGTACAGGGCCATCGATCGTACCACGTCTGCGTACAGGCGACGGCACCCTACCTGCGGCTTGGCGCCGTTGGGCAGAAGTCTGCTCAACGCGCCAGCCGCCTTCATTAGCCTGGTAGCCAAGCGCTCGAAATGAGCCTCGAATTTCCACCTGCCGTCAAGCGTGAGACCCCGGTACTTGAGCGTACGCTGGATCTCGATGGAAATCTCCCCCGACTACTAAGCTGTCCCCCCCTGGGGGCGCTCTTCGCGGTCCATGAAAGCAGACAGCTGCCGTCTTCTCTAGCGAGACCTCCAGCCTGAGCCGCCGGATTCTCGCCACTACCTGCGCGACGCCCCACAAGAGGGCACCTCTAAGCACCCAGTCGTATCCGATGTTCCACAGCAGCGNTTGAATGCATTGGCGATGTCCAAGGACACCGCCAACACCACCTCACGCTCGGACGCCGCCTCCTCCGCGAGGTCCCTCACCCGCGCGATCGCATCGATGGTGGACCTGCCACGGCAGTCGCTCAGATTCGCGAATGCCCCTACCCCAACCCTATCATGTTTACACGAAAGAAGGATGTCTTTCGTGAATGCCGCTACCCCGCCTGAAACTACTCCCACACAATCAACCAAGTTTTCGTTAACTTTTATAGAGATAACGCTAGGATATTATTCGCGGATACCGCTATCCCGACCCTCCCTCACCTCAAACTCCTATACGAGGTTATGTTCCGTGAATCCCACTACATCGCTCCACTAAAAGGTAAAAGCAGATCCCACTTCTGGTACAATCCTCACTCACACAAGAAGGTTGACAAATTGATAATTATCATCAAACTGACACCGAGGATTAATAGGATATAGGTAAAAAAAATCACCATAAATTCAAATCATTTTTTACATCCTTGGATTCGAACCGAAAACCGCCGACACTTTACATCAAAACCAATAAATTAGTGTCGAATTTTTTAATACATTTAGTTTTCAGATCACAATCGAGGCGAGAGCAAGAACGGCATATCTAAAATTACTTTATTTTCAACTTTTCAATGCAAAAGTTTTCCTAAAACTTTTTATATCCAACTTGCCTACATACAAATCAGTTATGTCGTTGTTCCTCTAAAAAAAATTATACAAGAACATCATAAATAGCTTGTCTTCAAAGTATTTATGCAAGAAGCTTTCCTAAAACCAACTTAGTCTTTAAAAAAAATTGAAGTGTCGTTCTTCCGCTAAAAATGCTACAATATTCTTCAAACGTTTGATACAAGAAAAGCTTTTCCATAACAAACTCCTCTACAAAAAAAAACACTGTTAGGTCGTTGTTTCTCTAAAAAACAGTTTACAACAAAGATAAATGAAAGAAAAGCTTTTCCATAACCATTTCACCGACAAAGCACTATTACGTCTTTTTTTCTCTAAAAAGATAGTTTACAAGAATACCGTAATTAAGCCGTTATTCCGCTAAAAGAAAATTTACAAAAACATGAAAATTAGATCGTTTTTCTACTAAATATATCGTGCTTACAAAAAGAACGACATTTAAATCGGTTTTCAACTAAAAACAATGATTTTAAAAAAAACGTAGTATTTCCTTTAAAAAAGATTTACAAGAAGAACGTCATAATTAGGTTGTTTTTCTACGCAACGTATTACGTTTCCAAAAAGAACAACATTTAATTCGATTTTTACCTAATCACAAAGGTTTCCAATACTTTAATGTTATGTCGGTTTTCCTCTAAAGAAATAGTGGACAAGAAACTCATAGATGGATCATTTTTCCAGTAAAATTAATTGTTTTCCAAAAAGACAAAAGTTACGTCCATTTTTGCCTAATTCTTTGTTATGTCGGTTTTCCTCTAAGAGAAAATAACGCCTTTTTTCCTCTAAACGCCTTTTTAACTTTGGGTCGTTTTTCTTCTAAAAAACGAATCGTTACTTTATAAAATCAATACGTTAGGTCGCTTTTCTACTAAAATAGTTTCCAAAGAGTAAAGCAGTCTTTTATTTAGGTAATATTAGTTAAGCCGTTCTTGCACTCGCCACCTCAATGTGACGTCACATCGTATGACGTCACAACTTGTACAATAAAAGCTTTCAACATAAATACAAAAATATATTAATTAGCATTTTGTTCAAGTTTCATACAAAAAAAAAATGTCTCCAATTTAAAGTACTTTTTGCTAAAACAAATGCGTCGTAAGTTTTTTTTAAACATATAATAAAATTTAACTAAAAAATGTCTCGATTTTTGTAATTTTTGATAGTTGTTTTTTGTTATTTTTGCTTAAAAAAAATTACGTCACAAGTTTCCTTAAACATATAAAGTTGAATAAAAAAATCGCGACATATTTTTGCTGAAAAAAAATAATACGCCGTAATTTTTTTTAATGCTAAAGTTAATTTTAAAAAAAGTATCAATTTTTATAATTTTTGATGGTTATTTTTGCTAAACATAAAAAACGTCGCAAGTTTTTTTTAACATATAAACTTGAATTAAAAAAAGTCTCGACTTTTGTAATTTTTGATAGTTGTTTTTGTTACCTAAAATAAAACTTATTATAACAGAAAAAAAAGTGTTTTTATAGCATATTTTTTTTGCAATTTTTTAATAGACGTTTTCGTGAACAAAAAAAATCTATAGAATTACAAAAAAAATTTTAAAATATAGATAGATTTTGATAAACTTGTAAATTCCTTTTCTTTTAATTAAAAAAAAAAAACATATCGAATGCGTAAAAAAAAAACAATTTTTTTTATAATAACAAAACTTTGAAGCCACCTATTTAATTTTTTCACAATTTATATTAATATTTGAGAAAAAAATCACTTTTTTTACACGAAATCTAATGAATATATACAAAAAAAAACTTTATCCAAGGACACCTTCTAATTCAAGATGTACAATTTCGAATTACACATTAAAATAAATACAAATACGTGGTATTTACACGTGGGAATGAATCTTATCGGTCCAAGATTCCTTTTTTTATATAAAAAACCAAAAAAAAATGTCAATTTTTTTCGATATAACAACCAAAAAATGGTATCACGTAACATATTGTTGTGTTTCGGAATATATTACGACAAAAAAATTGTTAAATCTTCAAAAAAAATCCAAAAAAATTACTTTTTTTGGAAAATGTCATATAAATGTAGTTCGTATCCGAAAACAATGCTTAAATTGATAATGCAACCTGTATTTTTTTAGGTTTCGTGGTGTCTGTATGGGAATTTGGCCACGATTTTGTATATTTTTTTTAATTTTTTGCGATTTTTTCAGTGATGGAATGTGTTTTCTTGCATTTTGATTCATTCAAAGGGGGGTGGGTGGTGTGACAAGTCACAGGGAGTCAGTTTGGGGGCATTTTTTTGTCGGCATACCCCCCGCGCGGCGCGTGTGCATTAATATTACTAAAAAATATCACATTCGCGTAACATTTGTATATTGTATATGGTCTATGGAGAGTGTCATGGCAGAGAGCGATTTTTTCAACATTTTTTCATTGTGAGACGACAAAACTAGTCGGATTTTTTATAAACATACCCTAAAATTGTGTTCCACTAAGGTTTTTTTTCGAACTTTTTTGCTGTAAATCAACGCTTCACGTGATAATAATCAAAAAATGGTACAAAAACAAACTCGATAAGAGATGAATTTAAAACCAGAACCAAAAAAATTACATCAGTTATACAAAAAATTGATTTTTAATTACGATTTTTTCGTATTTTTTTTGGTATTGATTGAAACTAAACTGATGTCAATCAAAAAAATGGTCAAAATGAACTCTATAAGAGACGAATTTATTACCAGGATAAAAAAAAACGTTTCAATGTGATTTTTTTTATATTTTTTTTGCTATATATCAAAACTTGTCAAAAAAACCTGACTTAATACGAAGTAAATTTATGAGCAAAGTAAAAAAAATCATCACCTATACGAAAATTTTACTTTTAGTATGATTTTTTCTTATTTTTTTTCTCGATACGAGTTCACTTTATTACGAAACATAAAGAGGCTTTTTATTTTGCACGATATCGTTGTTTTACTATTATTTTTTGCAATTTTTCGGTGCAAAAACAGACGTTATATTTCAAAAAAGTCGCTCCAACTGTGAAACAACTAAAGGCAACTAGTTTTGTTGGTGTACCCACAAAAAAATCGGAAAAAAAATTGTAAAAACCGCACTCTGACTTGGCATTCTTTAACTATTGTACATTATGGAGGCTGGGGGGTCACGGGAGGGGGTGTAAAGTGTATAAATATATCTATGGCTGTGTGTGTGTCGCGACGCGCGGGCAACTTGCAACGGAGGTATGAAAACTCAGTCTTATATGACGGCCTTGTGAAGTTACACCACATTATGGGCTCCATAACCGCTACGTATTAAAAAATAGATGAAATTTATAAAAAAAAAGGTAAAAAAACAAGATAATAGAATCAACTCATTGACTTTCTCACATAGGAGTATCAGGGAATCCCCTAAAGTTTGAATCAAGGTCAATGTCAATATTTCAAGGTCAAACCTAATTTGGCCCAAATTAAGACCAAAAATAAAGTTGTGGGCTACTCGAGAGCTGAATGTGGGGGAATCCCCTGAGTTTTATTTAAGGAAGAGACTTTAGTCAAATAGCTTAATGATGTTAACGATAACATGATTGAGTGGCTGTTAATAAAACAACTAAAACTACTGAAGTTTCTGGGTTCCTTAGATCTAAATGTAGGGGGATTCCCCCAAGGTTTATTTGAGAGAACAACTAAGACAACTGAATTTCTTTGTGCCTCTTCTGCAGATCTAGATGTGGGAGAAATCCCCTAATATTTGACTTTTAAAGAGTATTAATGACAATCAAATAAAAAACAATTACTAATACAACAATTTATGTGTGGGCTTCTTAAGATTCGAATGTGGGGGAATCCCCTAAAACTTTATTTGAGGAATAACTTCAATCAAATGACATAAACGACAAAATGGGAGTTAGTAACAAACTCAATTCCCTTGGGCTATCTCAGACCCAAATGTGGGGAATCCCCTGAGATTTGTGACAAGGGGGTTTTCCCCACATATTCAAAAGTATGTAATTGACTTGAAATGAGGGGGAATCCCTGAATGTATGAAAAATGTAAAATTCCATAAAACAGATTTGTCTTGGGGATTTCGATATTCAAATTATCAACCGTCAATTTGGTCATGGGGGGGGGGGGGCAACAGTTGATCAACTATGCAGTAGAAACATTAAAATCATCAACTTTTATAGATATTTCATAACAATCATCAACAAATACTTGTATATATGGTTAATGGGGGTTGTAAATATGGCAATAACTTCACAATCCATGTAATATTGTCCCCAGATTGACTCCCAATGGCTTCTTGGTGCGCAAAGCGCTTGGTTCAAACCCGCGCGGGCAAAGCAGCGCGCGGGCACAGCAGTAACGGACTTAAAACTAACTTAAAAACTAAGTTTTGCCACAAAAAATACTATACTTTTTACTCTAAAACACATAAAGATTGGTGATTCTGAATTTAAGCAGTTATTTTGGTCTTTTTTGTGCATTTAAGTCACTTTGGCCATCGCAAAATTGGTCTTTGAGAAGACATCTGACATTATTCAGTTATTTTGGTCAATATAACTGATTTTAGTCACTTTGGCCAAAGCTTGAAGGGTTGTGATTAAGATTTGGTTAAACAGAATTGGTTTTTAAAACTACATCTGACATTATTCAGTTATTTTGATTATGATAGCTGATTAAACTTACTTTGGTCATCGCAAGATTGGTCTTTGAGAGTAAATGACTTCATTCAGTTTTTAGATCAAGATAACTAATAAGTCACATTGGCCAAAGTTTAATTAGGTCATAATTAAGATTTGATTAAGCAAAATTGGTTTTTCAGACGATATGAGATTATTCAGTTATTTAGGTCAATTTAAATCGCTTTGGCCAAAGCTTAATTGGTTGTGATTAAAATTTGATTAAGCAAAGTAAGTTTTTGTGATTTCATTTTAAAATATTATTAGTTATACACTTATAACAGTCATTATTGTATATATAAGTTACTTTGGCCATTACTTAAATGTGATGTAAAGCAAAACTGGTCTTTAAATCTTAATTTAGCATTTGACAGTAACGGATAAAATTGCCATACAAAATCACCAACCATTTTGTTTTTTTTTCTGTCTGAAATAAATCTTTGTCGGAATAAGTTTTGTAGCAAAAAGGAGATTATGAGTTTTGTCTGTGATTTGTAGTCAGTACTTTTGGCAGCCATTTCTAGACATAGACTTTTATTTACAATAGAAAATTTAGAAGACTAGTAATTTTCATAAAAATGTATATTTAAACTGTGAAAATAAAAAAAAATGTCAACTAAATCATTACCCTTTTGTATATCCAGTAAGATATGGATAAATAATATCTCTTCTTTAAAAGAAATCAAATTTACTGAGTGTATCAGTAAAATTGGTCTTAAAATATTATTACTTTACAATTGAAAGACTATTTGAAACATATTGAATCATAAGTTTTCTAACATTTTTTAATAAAATATGTAATAATATTTAGTTTAACCATCTATTTCGTACTTTTAATCCAAATCTATTGGATTATATATAAATATATCACAGACAAAACTCAAAATACCCTCAGTTTCACAAGTGAAAACAGTTAACGCTTAACACTAAGTAAAAATGTTCTTAAAGCTTGTTCACGTGAACTATTTCATTCAAATAATCAGAATAACTAAGAATCTTCAAGAAAAGGCCGGAAAAACTGAAATCTGAGATGTATTGGCCATAATCACATATAAAAATGTATTTACATTTGGCACTTTGTAAACTAATCTCAAATTAAACGATTTTGTATTTATTTTAAATAATGAAACTCAAGATGCAATATGAAAGTCACTAAAATCGCAGTATTTTTGGACTTTTTTCTAATCAAATGTCTAAATTAACTATTTCAAACATGCCAAAATCACTGAAATCTCAGACAAATTGGCAGTGTCAAATGAATTGTTTTCATCATTATTTTAGTATTAAACAGTTGTGTTATTTTCAACATAAGGAATGCCAAAGTCACTGAAATCTAAGATAAATTGGCCATGATGTCAAAATTCATGTATTTTGGCTTCCCATTTAATTCAATGGTTACAAAAAAGATGATCCAGTGTTATTTTAAAATAACAACATGATTACGAGGAGATATTTGATTTCAAATTCTGAAAAGCTGCATAACGAGAATATGAAAAGACAACGGTATCTAGAAAATCTGAAATATAACAAACAACAGTCCACGTAACAAGCTTTACAGAAACTAGTATCACATACGACCCTGCAGGTCCGTTAGATTGTGCATTACCATTATGCTACAAAGTCCAGAGGCCTGTTGAAGCCACCCTTCCTGTTCATATACTGTCTGTACTTCCGTTTCAATACAACGTGAACATCACCTTCGACGTTGCCGTCTACCTTCTTACCTTTGGTGGTGTCGAAGCCACAGAAGCCCATGACCTTGAGCATCTCCTGCTCTTCAGGGGTCTTGCCCTCCAGATCTGCTGGAGTTACTATTGGTCGCTCGCCGAAGTTCTTCTTCGGTTTTGGTACGAATGAAGAGGTTGGAGTTGGAGATATGGAGCGGGATCTCCTTCGACGTGGTGAGGGGGAGCGTCTCCTCTCGGGGGAGCGTCTCCGTCTGTCTAGGGACCGGGACCGGGACCTGGTCCTCTGTCGCCGTCTGTCCCGGTCTCGGTCGCGACGGTCTCTCCGGTCGTCACGTCGCCGAGGGCTCGGCGAGCGACCCATTTAAACTATAAACATAAAAAGAGATAACAGAGTGAGTTTGTTGTGGGTTCTTTAAAACAAAAATAAAGGCCTATGATCGAGTGGTGAGGAATGAGCTGTGGTCAACATTATCTACGTATGGGGTGAGCAGTGATCTGATGAAAAGGGTGTTCGACAGGGATGTGTTGCGTCACCATGGCTGTTCAACCTATTCATGGATAACTGACAGATTTAAAAGAAAGTATATATGGGTTAAGATTGAATGAGGTACTCATCAAATGTTTACTTTACGCAGATGAGCTACAGGTGATGGTAAATATTATAGTGATTGCAAACAAAACGAAAGTTATGCTTTTTGAAAGGTGAATCTGTGATGAGTGGCAATATTTTGATAGATGGGGAACAAGTGGAAGAGGTGAAAGAGTTTGTTTACTTGGGATCTAAATTTACAAAAGAAGGAATGATGTGAAAGTGATATTGAAAAAAGAGTGAATGCAGGGAATATGGTAAATGGTGTCTCAAAGGGCTAGACTGGCTGTGCTTGCAGGAGTGTTGGTGCCAGCACTTACAAATGCGGTAGACATGAGAGCATTGAGAAATATGAATGGATTGAAACTGAGTGACAAAGTAACAAATAGTGTGATATGAGAATGTTGTGGTATATAGAAGATGTAATTACTAAAATTGAGACAGGTGTGCTTAGATGGTTTGGGCATGTAGAGAGAATGAGTGAAAGGAGACTGACAAAATGATTTATGAGTCAAGAGCAAAGGGGAACGTTCCTGGACCAAATCCAGGACATTTTAAATAAGGGCCAGGACAAGAGTACTCTAAACCGACGAACTTGTATGAAAGGTTGAATGAAAATGAAAGAAGCGAAGGAGATATGCAAGGATTGTGGCAAGTGGAACAATGTGGACTCTGCCTACCCCTATGGAAATGTGGTGTGATGCTATTTATGTAAGACATACTTATATATTAGTTGTATTACAGACTTAGTATTTGTTTTTAAACTATCACCCGATGGTAACAAATGATTGCAGTGAAAACCTGGTTATTGACAAACTCGGCTTGAGTTATAAATAAACAAGTGTAGGTGTTTAGAAATAACTTACATCAAATAAAAGCGATTAATATTGAACAAGTTTTCTAACATTTCGAAATAAATATATGATAATGTATTGTTTAATCATTGATTTTGAACTGTCAGCCCTTTTAGATTACATATAAAAATATTGCAGGCAAAACTCAAAAACCTGAGTTTCATAAGTCTAAACAGTTAACGCTTAACACTAAGTAAAAAGTCTTCGTCATGTGAACTATTTTATTCAAATAATCAGACTGTTTCAAAATCCAAGATAAAAAGCCAGAAACACTGAAACTTCAGAAATATTGGCCATAATTACTTTGTAAAATAATCTCAAATAATTTACAATGAAATAGATATTTTTATGTATGTTTTAACATTCGACTTTGTATCCATTTTAATCAATAAAATTCAGGAAGCAATGCCAATGACACTAAAATCTCAGTATGTTTCACCATTTTTTTTATCAAATGTCTGAAATACTTATAATAAATTATTTATATTGCCAAGAATCTATGAAAAAAAAATGCCAAAATCACTGAAATCTCAGATGAATTGGTAGTCATTTCAAAAATACATGTAAAATGTTTTTTAAGCTTGCATTTTGTTATCATTATATTAATATTAAATAGATGTTTTATTTTTATAAAAAAAAAAAAAAATATAAAAAAAAAACATTGGTGCCTCATTGGTCTAGTGGTTAGCATGTTCGACTACAGACAAGAGGTCCTGGGTTCGAGTCCCGGGTCGGGCCATTTCGAAATCGATATTGAGTTTTCTATTAAGATTTTCTCAATATTTGCCCGAAGTTGGGAAGTTGGCGGTGTGATTCACCCCCGTGCCTCGGAGAGCACGTTAAGCCGTCGGTCCTGCGCCTGATCTCTCTC